>LUCW03000436.1:0-14577 GCA_001586965.3 Sphaeroforma sirkka | reverse complement strand
CGAGGCTATATCTTTGTATCGTAGTGGTGTGGGCCAGTCGATCAGCTTGGCCTGCTTTTCATGGTCAATGTCAATGCCTTGTGCCGATACTTTCTTCCCTAGGATCATGACTTCGGAGATAGCGAAGTGGCACTTGGCAGGGTTAAGCTTAAACTGTGGTATGTTAAGCGTTGTATCACCTTCTGCACCGTCCTAACGTGTTCGTCATAACCGTCACTGGCGATAACTATGTCATCGATATAGTGGTGAACCGGTAAGCCATCAAGTATTGTACTCAAGGTACGTTGAAACTGCTGCGTGAGTACATGAAGACCGAACGGTGCTGATGTGAACGAGTACTGATAACGTTCCGTGTGTAAAACTAAATAAGTATTGTGAGTCTGGATGGATGGGCAGCCTGTGGTATGCAGCCGATATGTCCAGCGTCGTGTAGTACTTTTTACTCTTGAGGCGAGATATGAGTTCGTTGACCTTGGGGATCAGGAACTGGTCACCAGGAATAAGCGCGTTAACGGCACGCATGTTCAGTAAACACACGCGTACCTTCTTGACGTTGCCTTCCGCATCGAATGTCGGTACCGCAAGGAGAGGAAGATTAACAGTCGTTGGTGTCGTTCGTTTCGTGATCACCAAATCCGTCAACCACTTCTTCACTTTTGTTCATCCACATAGGGAGCCATCGTCGATCGGATACGAAGTTACGCGCCGATCGCCGCATCTGCAACGCTTGTTCATGGGTTACTGGGATGGTTACCTCACTCCCTTCCAGACGACAGCGCTCGTTGTCGGCAATTTTCGCATTGGCTTCCAAATCCTGTGCCAACCGTTCGCGTACATCGACGGGTTCCGTCGTGTTAGGTGCCTGTCGGCGTGGTATGGGTTCGAGGAGCTCTTTCAGTTCTGTGGGGTCTATTGGTGCAAGTGGCGATTGGATACCGCCTATGTATAGGCCCAAGCATATCTTGCCCCACTATAAACATCTATACCCGTCGGCAAGTTCATCAATTCTAATAAACCGTCGATAATTCTGGTACCGTACTTTATAGGTACCACTTCCGTCGTCCCCAGTCGAGGAGTTCGCACCGCCTTGTCAGCTAAATATATAAATGACCCAGGTGGTGCCGGAGTTATTGGTCGGCCAAGGAGGTCTGCGGATGTCTGTGAGATACAACTTCTATTTGCTCCCGTGTCTATCAAGGCTTTTGAACGTGCGTCCGTTGATTTGTACTTGAATATAGACTCGGTTGTCTGACGTCAGCAATGGGTCTTGTATTGCCATCACTGCTCCAATCGTGGTAACAAATATGAAGCTCCTATCCGACTCAGACACCCTCACCTCTCATGCATGATCGGCTACCGACTCCCCACGTGTCATAGGTGTGGTTTGGTGGTGACGTCATGTGCTCGAAGTCTTCGTAAAGGATCGTGTTGATATGAATCTCTGTAGCTTCCGATGGTGGAGAGCCAAGTCTTCGTCCTGTGTAATCGCATTCACCTGTACTTGAGGCGTCGGACGTATTGTAACTACGTCTCTAGTCTGGGATGGCCTCTGCCCCTGTCCTGCGGTTGACGTTGTGGACGGTCTGTGTACCGATTGTACGTCCCTCAAAGGACGGTTGTTGTCGTATAGCTCTCCCCGACCCTCTGCGTCACCGCTTGCGACGCCCTGAAATGGTGACACCGTGGATGTGCCTACCACCTGGTGGCGCCTGTGCCTGGCACCCCGCACAAGTCGTTGGTACCGTAGGTTGGGGCCGTTGAGTCCAATTGCGTTTGTCGTCTACTCGTCTGTAGGGTTGGGGCGGCTATTGGTGGGTCTGCGACTTCCATTGGTCGTCGGCCCTCGCGGTTGTTGCGACCCTGAAACGTGCTGCCGTACGTTGCTGTGCATCCTGAATGTCAGGGGCTCAACAGCTGTATAAGCTCAGTGTGTTCCATCAGTTGCCATTTGGGATGCAACTGAAGAGTACGTTCATACGTACGGCCGTTGAGAGCTTCTTCTAACAGTTGTACAATGCAGTGGTTCCACTTAATTCTGTTGAAGTCGGCATCTGTCTGGCACCGTTCACGTGCCTCCTGTGGTTCTCCATGAGCTGTGTCATTTTGTTCCATAAGAGGAGTGTGCATGTTCCGACTTTGGCCCTTGGCTAACTTGCGAAACGCGGATCGACAGTGGCTTGTGTTTCGTGCGAACAGATCTGTTCGATCTGTAGTTGAGGTGTGCATGTCTTCAACCGTTCAGAGTTGTCGCGGATGTAGTCCAGCGTTGACTTCTCCGCCTTGAAGTAAGATAGTACCTTATGGAAACCATGTATGGTTCCAACTCTCGTCCAGCCCTGCGATTTGTGCGTTCTTGAACGCCTCGAGGAGAGCCCCTCTGTGTCCCGTTCCATGATATCATGTAGGTAGTATCTGTTCGACGGCCAATCAGGCCACGTACGTGGTGAAGGTACGGGACGCTTCTCTACCGGTCGGGACTCTAATGTAGCTCGAAGTGTCTCAATCACGCCCCGAAGAGCTTCAGCTCGAGCCGTGTTATTCTCCTCGATTGCTTGGCATAACTCGTCACTTAACTGTAGTATCCGTGCGTGTAGCGCCTGTCGCCTTTTCTCGATACTAGCCGGTGTGGGCGGAGGCACTGTTGTCTCCTTCTCTTGTCGTTTATGTGTCTGTACATATTCACTGGGCGCTTCTTTTCTCGCCCCACTGACGTTGCTGTTGTTGGCGCAGGTTCGTACTTAATCGGTCCTGTCTATTCTTCACCGCCTGCTTACCTTGAAGATTCTGTCTGGCTAATACTTGTTCATGTGCGAACTCTTGAAAAGTTGGTGTGTTCTCACTGGCAGACAGAGTATCATCCTCCTCGGTTGAACTGTCCTCTGACCCTGGTGATTTGTACCCAAGTCCATAAAACGGACGCTCACAGCCTTGAATTCGGAAGGTAGGGTTGTTCGTCCTCTGGTACTGCCTGTACCCGTTCGTGTGCGTCAGAAGAACTCTCCTTAGCGGCCGGCCCTTTTGTAGTTCGTCCGGCGTTTATGCGCTGTAACCTCTGTTCGTATTTTTCAAAGAGAGACTGCTGTTGTGTCATCAGCTCCGTGAGTTTCTGAGCTGACGATTGTTCCCGTGCCGTTTCCTTGTTGTTGGTACGGTTCCGGTGACGCTTCCGCTTGTTAGTTGGGAGGCGTGGTGGGTCATTACTGGGAAATAAGGCCCCTGGAGTATCCCGAGACGAACGAGGGACAGCCCTTCACTGGCTACCTGTTCACCAATAAAAGTCTGACTACTGTCCGCACGCAGGTTGGGTACTTCCTTGGTCTCACCCTCGAATATGACATCCTCGTCAGATTGTGCAGGTCCATTTTTGTTTGCTGTTGGTGGCTGCTTGTCGTCCGCGGAAATAATGTGTGGAGCCCCAAGATGTGTCTGTTGTTGCCCCTCCAGTGCCTGACCTGAGTGCGGAGCGGAGCGTTCCGTATGGGACTGACGACGTTTAGTTCCACGTCGGTCGATATCATCTTCCTTGCGGCGCTCAGGATTCAAGAGTTGCTGTCTACGACTTTGGCGGGGTAGGACATGGTTGGTGAGTTGTTTGTCAATGGAGAACTAGAAATGTGTGCGAATGAACTGATAGAGTACTGAATATAAATATCCATTTTATATTAAATTTCATCCTTCAAACACATAACGTCTCGACATCGATCTCCGAGGAACTCGTGGGTTCCTCGTGACTGTTTTATTTCCTACACTAACATAAGTAGTGTGGATAGTCTATATACTCTAACACTACCAGCTGTCTTACTCTTCATCCCACAATAACATATGGTATGAGTGCCTCATTAGTCGGAGCCACTTCTGTTCTACTCCTCGCCAGCTCTTACTCCGGCCTAATGACGGCCTATTCGCAGGACCCTGTTGGGAACTTCCCTCATCGCTCCTCTTTTTACTCTTCTTACCCGTGATGTCCTTGTCATGTGCTGTTGCGGTTGTTGGAATATGCTTCTTGATCTAAGAACGATTGCTCGTTATTGCACTCCTAAACTAAGCTGCCGTCAACCACACCTTCTGTGCATACTGTTGATCCTCTCCGTTGACCTGATTTTTCTGGAAGTTCTAGTGATTTGAGTGTGTTCGCAATTCACGTTCACAATTTAACCTTGTATTTACTTGCATCGTTCGTGTTATGTGCGCCCCCACCCTTATATGCTCCTAATAACTCACAGGTGCTTACTTGTGTCTCTGTATGCTTCCTAATATCCCATTCTGAAAACTTTTGTAAAATAATCTAGTATGCCGCTGATTCTTTGCGTCATCGTACTCAACCGAGTCGGTACTAACCATGTACATCTCCCATCTCTATTACCCTACTGTGGATCCTAAAGAACTTTCTTCTAACAACTTCTTAAATACAATTTAAGCTCATTAGCTTGCAATACGATTTGTACTTGTCTCACACTGAAAACAACCTTCCTACCTGTACTCACACATGACTACTTATCTGTGGATTCTGACTGATTGTCTGATTTCGTCATTTGATCGTCGTGAGACTTTCCTTGTTGACCCTGGTTAATGTTCTGCTTGATTGGAATGTTCGCTCTTCGGGTTCACTCGTATTAGTAGATTCTTTCTTCATCCTCGTCGTCCACACGTCGTTAATCCAATCTAAATCGTTCAATTCAATCTAAATCGTTCGGATAATCTAAATCGTTCAATTTGATGCGACATTCTCTGTTCGCATTGTCTTTCAATTGTTATACTTATAACAAAAAAATATGTGCCAGCTACTGACTAATTCATATTCTGTAGCTTTCTCTGTAATTACTAATAAACTAACAACTTCTATGGTAAGTTAAAAATGTAGTAAGTATACGCGAGATGACTGTATCTCAACGTTCTCCCTCCTCAGGGAGGGGGACGTTGTTCATTTATTAGTAATTATAAACAGTAATCCTAAAATGACTGACTCTTAAATGAGTCACTAGTCATGTGCTGTAAAACCAGCAAAACCCTAAAACCCAGTTTATCAGATTATTCTGATAAACTGTAAAACTTGTAATAAACCTAAAATAATCAAATAAATATAAGTATTTGTATTCTGACCACAAGCCGCTAGCTCTAAGCCTGCTAAGCCTGCCGAGGTTCCTGAGGTCCCTGTGGAAACACCTAGCCTGTCTGGAGTTGAGCCTGCCGAGGAAACTGTTGGGGAAGCCAATTCTGAGGTTGGTACAGAGGATAATTTTGAGGATGACTCGTCGGATCCTAAAGCCTTGGAAGAAGAGGTATCTACTACCGCGGAAAGGCTCGCCAGCGTCCGTGTATCACCTAGGAGTGAAGCTCAGGACCCCAGCTTGCCCCCTGACTACGTGCCGTCAAATATTGGGGATAAACGTCGAAAGGCTGGATAATTCGTGGATACGAATGTCGGGGACATTATAACTCCACATCTAAAGGGCACTCCAGCACAAATCCGGAGTGAAAAGGAAGTATTGGACCTGTCCGAAAATTTCGGTTTCGCCATCGATGGAGAAGCCATTCCATTCAGCTCTGTAAACTTCGATGGAAATTACTAGGTTTCAAACTATAATAAACTAAAATACAATTTAGTCAGTTAGGATTTAGCAGTGGTAGCTTGTGTAAGAATGATCGGGACTGCCTCTTGTTAAGAGCCTAAATATCCTCGATCACACAGGGCGTACCTCTAGCTGTTCTTTATTGAATAATTTTCACTAGAAGTACTAAGTGTTCATGACCACTTGCCTAATTTGTAAATAGACATAATAACGTAAGTCACGTTAATACATTAGCTGATATAAATAAAGTTCCATCTGAAGAAAAGTTAAAAAAAGAAAAAGACTTATTGGATTTTGGAGATTGGCGGGAGGACCAAAATCTATAAGTAGTAGGTCGGAGATTATAAAATTTAGTTTATAATATCCTACATCTACTAATGTCTCAAATAGGTCCAAGTAGATGAGTCATACCAAATACTCAGGCTATTGGAGCCATCAAAGTGAATTTAGAACACTTTGGAAATATTGGAAAAAGAGCTTGTACTAAATTAGTTAAAATACAAATATAAACCAATGTATTATCTCAATTGATCTTGATATTTTAGACTGACCGGAGGCCGTATTTCTACAGCTCAAATCTTGGGGCCGAAGCTGAGGACGCCATAACTCGACAACGAGTGGTTGGATCCTCTCAATCTCGACGCCAATTGAACCGCACTGAAGCGCTCTTGAAGGAGCTAGCGGCAGCAGCAGTTGTGGACCCCTCTATCGTGTCCCACTTGGCTGATATTCTTCCTTTACCGAAGAAGAAAAAATTCGGGCCGGGTTTCGAACCCGAGACCTACTGGTTTACCAGCCAGTATGTTTACCACTAAGCCAATTACCACTGGCGAGAGAGATAATATTTCAAAATTTAATCTCTATAGCTCTGATGCTACCATCGACCATCCTCTTGACAAACCTAACCCTGTCAGAGGATATGATCGTATGGAACTCGATGAGGCTTACCATCCTCGTAATATCGACCCTCATTTGCCAACTAACCCTGGTAATCACGATTTTGGCAATCGCTACACCAGTACCTCGTTAGAGAGTTCCCGCTCTAATCCTGAGGATGAGGAAGTGAGAACCAGACATACTCGTCTCAGGCTATTACGCTCTGGTATGCAAGTCCTTGAGGACCGTCTATTGAATGACTCTGACCTTGACGATAGGAAAGCGGATAACATTCGCTATCTAATCGATAACAAGAGAAAGGAAATAGACACCATCTTGGCACTAGCAGCCCGTAGCACTGAGCATGAGCCTCGTGAACACTTAGAACCAAGCTTTATAAAGCAGCTAGGTAACGCGCAGGCTGAGGTCGATTTCTCTACTAATGAGAGTACAGTGGAGACACTGAAGGCCTTCGACCAACTTAAGGAGTCTGCCAGCCTTAGGGATAAGCAGATGATGAATGCCTTTATTCATTTCTGTGAGCCAGGTGAATGGCGAACTATCTTGAAAGCTTATGAGCCCAACTGGAAAGCCCTACCCTGGCACCAGTTGCGTGATAATATACTTAACACCTTTTTTGAAGATGCACGTGACCGTGAACTTCTAGAGTCTCGCAAGTTCTTTGCGAACGATACCACTATTCGAGGTGCTCTAGCTCATATGACACATATGAATACTCGGATGGGTGGTCGTACCTATACTGGCGAATATTTATTAATTTGTCAGATGATGGAAACTCTGGGAGCTAACCTCTTTAAGAAAGTCAATGATGACATCATCGCCTATGGTGATTTGCGATCTATGCCTTGGTCTGTCTTTGAGAAGATAGTACACAAGCATACCAAATCCTCTACTAGAGTACTTAGTACCACGAGCTACACCCAGCCCACTAAGCGAAACGCAGTAGAGACTAATACTGCGCGTAGTACTAAGAAACCTGGCTCTACTTCTACCGAACCGAAAGGTGATAAGAAGGTGAGAGCGCCTTGCAAGAAGTGTGGTTACAACCTCACAAAACGTAATGGCAAGTGGAATGGTAGACACGACCCTGTTAAGTGTGCACCAGGCAAGCCAGATTTTGGACACTATATGAAAGAGTGTGCTACTTGCAAGGGTACTAACGGTTGGCACAAAGAGGATTGCAAGGACTTACCAGACGTCCAAGTTAAGCACTGACAGTACCATATGTGCGCACTAGAGCAAGATTATGAGAAAATGTTCAATAAAATCTATACCAAAGGAGATGAACGTATCTTTCAAACAGTTTTCGTAAATGGAGAAAAAGTTATGGCACTATTTGATCCAGGGGCTGAAGTCTCTGCTATCTCATGCCGAGTAGCCTACGCTACAGATATGGCTGTCCATAACGAAACAACTGATTAATCTTGGGAAATGGCAAAGTTACTACTTGCGAACAAGCCATTGACTATGCACACATAATGCTGTCAGATAGAAGAGAAGTGAAGACTCACCTAATCGTTACTGACATGTCTCAGAAATACGATTTAATTATAGGTATGACTGATCTTCTCAGTTTAGGTATAACACTCACTGGTCTGCCTAATGGACTAGACCCGAATAAAGATCAGTCAGATGATAATATGTGAAAGATACCTAAACCTCCGGAAGGTGAAGCAAAGGATATGATTCCGCACTTCACCGATATAATTATGGACTTAATTATACAAAACAGGAAGATTGCAATAACTGACTGGTGTATGTTTAAGTTCTCTAATGGGTACGTTAGACTTGACTTAACAAACGTCGACTTCTCTAAGTTAAAGTGTCCTTCACATAACTACGTGAGTTGGAGACACAAAGACGTTGTCAAAACCCAAATCGAAGATTGGTTAAAACAGGGTCTAATTGAAATCAATTATGATGCAACCCCAGTTAACTTAGCTCTCTTAGCGGTCGATCAATATAAATCTGATGGAACGTTTAGTAAAACAAGAGTAGTACTAGACCTGTCGCCAATCAACAAACTAATTCCGCAACATAGTTTTCCCTTACCTAAGATAAGCGAGATACTACGCAAAATGGAGGGTGCGACTATCTTTTCCAAGATAGACTTAAAAGCTGCATTCCATCAACTACAGATATATGAGCCTCATAGGAAATACTTTTCCTTTACTTGGCAAGGTAAGAAGTACCAGTTTAAAGGTGCACCTGAAGGCTTACACATGTTACCTTCTTTCTTCCAACAAGTTATGATGGAACTATTTGCGGACCTGTCGTATAACGTATCAGTCTATTTAGATGATATAGTTATCTTTACAAAGACAGCACATGAACATGCTAAACTCGTTAAAGAAGTCTTAAAGCGACTTAATCATGCTAAACTTAAGATTAACGAAGACAAGTGTTCTTTTGCTAAAGATACTATACACTTACTTGGCTACAAAGTATCTGCAGCAGGGGTAGAAATTGATCCTGGCAAGAAACAGTTTCTGTTGGATTTATCAACACCAATTACTGGAAGAGATGTGAACTCTGTGTGTGGGTTTGTTAACTTCTTCTCGGATTCGGTACCGCATCTTTCTCATTACTTAAAGCCTTTCAGTCACCTACGGCTGCACAAAGGACCTTTGGGAAAGCTTTGGACTAAAGAATGTGATGATGCATTTAAACTAGTCAAAAGTAAAGTAATGGACGCACCCATCATGCAGTACCCTGTGGATGGTGTCCCATTCAAGTAGCAACCGACGCTTCAGATCGAGCGGTAGGTGGAGTGCTTTACCAAACGATAAATGGTAAACCGCGCTACATACAATTCTTTTTAGCAAGAGTTATAATAAGAGTCAACGGAATTACCCTACCGTTAAACAAGAGCTCCTTGCTATAGTTACTGCGCTAAGACAGTTTAAAGACTACCTTTATGGAAGTTACTTTACTGTCGCCTGTGATCAAAAGTCTTTAACATACTTAAAAGATATGAACCCTGATTCACAGTTGGTGAGCCGCTGGAATGACATTATTGCCAAGTTCGCTTTTAATATAACACACATTCCAGGAATACATAACCATCTTCCTGACATGCTCTCTCGACTTGTGCCCGACTACCAGAAAACAGTCAAAGAGTTATTAGCAACCGATTGGATGCTAAATAAGAAATGGTTTAACCTCGCTCAATCACGATGGGGTCCATTTACTGTTGATATGTTCGCCGCAGAACATAACAAACAGGTTTCTGAATATAGGTCGTTGACTCATCCTAAAGGTGATGCATTTCAGCTTGACTTATCAAAGCATAATGCGTGGGCTAACCCACCTTGTCAACTTATCGCACAGTTGTTAAATTATGTTAATATTACGAAATCTACCATTACGCTGTGTTGTCCCTTACGTAACTCCGACCCATGGATACGTGATTTGATTAATATGATTCAAGACGAACCTATTTATGTCGACCGTGAAACCGACACGTTCTTGTATCAGGGATCCTATTCTATTAAGAAGACGCCTTGGAAACACACCATTGTTTGTCGCATCGGTCCTGCAGGTACCACTAAGTGGAAACCCTCAACCGAATTCTTAGCTAAACTAGAGGAGTCTAAAGAGTTTGAACAAAAGCTCAAGACTCGTACAACACATGCACCCAACAAGATTGCAGTCGAGGTAATGCCGATTGAAACGGCATTAGATCGTAAAAACATGGAACTAGCTAAGGCCATGGATCAAAGACTCAAAACTCTAAGAGAACCTGAAGCTCGCACTCAACTACTTAAAGCGCTGCTTAAAGAACAGCCAGGAGTTGCAGAAACAACTGAAGAAGATACTTCAACAATCCAATGTTGTCAATTATGTATCTCAGGACTCTACCCTCCTGATACTGAGGTTGCCCTTTGCAACAGGACTATGGTTCATCCAGCCAGCGTTACGCAGAATCTGACTGACTTAGAGGAGCTCGAAAGTAGAGTTAAAATTATACATAATTTAACGCATCGAGCATATGAGCATACTTATAAAATGGCTATTCGTGCAGGGCTTGATCACCCGGCGCTGAAAGAAACCATACGTGAAGTATACCGACGCTGTACTGATTGTGAAAAGAACCAGATCAAGCGATACGGTTGGGCACCCCTAAAAGTGTGACAGAAGATCAACCGATGCGCCGAGTCATAGTCGATTTGGTTAAACTCCCGCGATCCAAGCATACTGGCGATGTATATATCTGTCATTTCTTATGTGTGGCTTCGGGCTATAACTTGCTTTATGCAATACCGAACAAACGTCCACAAACAGTGGCAGAATTATGCTATCACGTCTTTAATGACTTCGGTTTCCCCGAGTACTATGTTCTGATAACGGTAGTGAGTTTTGTACCGACGTAATGGAGGCACTTATACTCGTATCAGGTATGACCCATAGGCGTGGTGTTCCTTACAAACCTCAAACGCAGGGTGCAAATGAGACACGTCATAGAGAACTTAAGAAACTCTTGCGTACCGCACTAGACGACGTTGAGGATATGTGGCCTTATCATTTGAAATGGGTTCAGACTCAAATGAATAACTGCATGAATCCTCAAACTGGAACACTCCCGTTTCACTATTTCTTTGGCCGCTATAGTGAATTACAAGCAACGTTTGATAAAACTGCGCCCGAGAAACATGCTACCCCGTGGCTACAAAAGATCGAGCATATGCAGAACGTTGTTTACCCCTGTTTACTCGAGCACAAGAATCGCGTCCTACTTAAAGCGTATAACCGATGGAATAACACTAAGAACATTGTTCAGTTCAAAGTCGGCAATTACGTTAACATTATAAATCGAAACGCCAACGTTACCGAACTCTCTTCTAAGACGATAGGACCTTTTGTTATTTCCTACCATGATGAGAAGAGTGATACTTACGAAGTGAATAACATTGATGGTACTAGCGCAACCAATCTAGGCACTCACCGTATCCCTACCTCCGAACTCTCATTCGCTCGCTCATTTGATTCTGATGTACCAGTTATGGAGTCACAAGTCAAAGATATAATTGACAAAACATCCGAAGACGGTTACACTTACTACAAGACCCGTTTCATGGATGGGACAGTAGCTTGGCTAACCTCCGATGCATTTCGTGAATCTCGCGACTTTCTTCGTATCTTTAATAAGAAATGGAATAAGCGTTTACATAAGAACACACGAGATAAACGAAAAGGGTTTCCTCAGGTGACTACAAACCCTGACGGATCTGAAATTCCCTATTTGCCACCTACTTCCTACGTGACTAAACTTTCTGATCTGCTTACCAACAGTGCAGAAAATTGTTCAAACTTACTTACTAATGAAGAACAGCCTTTGGCTATTACCTTACCAAATAATAAACGTAAGGCGCCTACATCGGAAATGGTTACTGGACCAAATACTAAACGACATAGAGTACAACATGAGTCTTGAACTCGTACATATAGGCACATACTTACTCGATAAGTCATGACCGAAACCGTTTTTTTTACTTTGGTTTTCGCTTTACCAACTAGATCGTATCTTAACGTACGTTCGTAGTTCTAAAAGCTACTGGGGGCTATGTAGAAATACGGCCTCCGGTCAGTCTAAAATATCAAGATCAATTGAGATAATACATTGGTTTTATTTGTATTTTAAATAATTTAGTACAAGCTCTTTTTCCAATATTTCCAAAGTGTTCTAAATTCACTTTGATGGCTCCAATAGCCTGAGTATTTGGTATGACTCATCTACTTGGACCTATTTGAGACATTAGTAGATGTAGGATATTATAAACTAAATTTTATAATCTCTGAACTACAACTTATAGATTTTGGTCCTCCCGCCAATCTCCAAAATCCAATAAGTCTTTTTCTTTTTTTAACTTTTCTTCAGATGGAACTTTATTTATATCAGCTAATGTATTAACGTGACTTACGTTATTATGTCTATTTACAAATTAGGCAAGTGGTCATGAACACTTAGTACTTCTAGTGAAAATTATTCAATAAAGAACAGCTAGAGGTACGCCCTGTGTGATCGAGGATATTTAGGCTCTTAACAAGAGGCAGTCCCGATCATTCTTACACAAGCTACCACTGCTAAATCCTAACTGACTAAATTGTATTTTAGTTTAATATAGTTTGAAACCTAGTAATTTCCATCGAAGTTTACACGCAAGAGTTTCTTAAGTTCTCTATGACGTGTCTCATTTGCACCCTGCGTTTTGAGGTTTGTAAGGAACACCACGCCTATGGGTCATGCCTGATACGAGTATAAGTGCCTCCATTACGTCGGTACAAAACTCACTACCGTTATCAGAACTGTAGAAATACGGCCTCCGGTCAGTCTAAAATATCAAGATCAATTGAGATAATACATTGGTTTTATTTGTATTTTAAATAATTTAGTACAAGCTCTTTTTTTCCAATATTTCCAAAGTGTTCTAAATTCACTTTGATGGCTCCAATAGCCTGAGTATTTGGTATGACTCATCTACTTGGACCTATTTGAGACATTAGTAGATGTAGGATATTATAAACTAAATTTTATAATCTCTGAACTACAACTTATAGATTTTGGTCCTCCCGCCAATCTCCAAAATCCAATAAGTCTTTTTTTTCTTTTTTTTTAACTTTTCTTCAGATGGAACTTTATTTATATCAGCTAATGTATTAACGCGACTTACGTTATTATGTCTATTTACAAATTAGGCAAGTGGTCATGAACACTTAGTACTTCTAGTGAAAATTATTCAATAAAGAACAGCTAGAGGTACGCCCTGTGTGATCGAGGATATTTAGGCTCTTAACAAGAGGCAGTCCCGATCATTCTTACACAAGCTACCACTGCTAAATCCTAACTGACTAAATTGTATTTTAGTTTAATATAGTTTGAAACCTAGTAATTTCCATCGAAGTTTACACGCAAGAGTTTCTTAAGTTCTCTATGACGTGTCTCATTTGCACCCTGCGTTTGAGGTTTGTAAGGAACACCACGCCTATGGGTCATGCCTGATACGAGTATAAGTGCCTCCATTACGTCGGTACAAAACTCACTACCGTTATCAGAACTGTAGAAATACGGCCTCCGGTCAGTCTAAAATATCAAGATCAATTGAGATAATACATTGGTTTTTATTTGTATTTTAAATAATTTAGTACAAGCTCTTTTTTCCAATATTTCCAAAGTGTTCTAAATTCACTTTGATGGCTCCAATAGCCTGAGTATTTGGTATGACTCATCTACTTGGACCTATTTGAGACATTAGTAGATGTAGGATATTATAAACTAAATTTTATAATCTCTGAACTACAACTTATAGATTTTGGTCCTCCCGCCAATCTCCAAAATCCAATAAGTCTTTTTCTTTTTTTTAACTTTTCTTCAGATGGAACTTTATTTATATCAGCTAATGTATTAACGCGACTTACGTTATTATGTCTATTTACAAATTAGGCAAGTGGTCATGAACACTTAGTACTTCTAGTGAAAATTATTCAATAAAGAACAGCTAGAGGTACGCCCTGTGTGATCGAGGATATTTAGGCTCTTAACAAGAGGCAGTCCCGATCATTCTTACACAAGCTACCACTGCTAAATCCTAACTGACTAAATTGTATTTTAGTTTAATATAGTTTGAAACCTAGTAATTTCCATCGAAGTTTACACGCAAGAGTTTCTTAAGTTCTCTATGACGTGTCTCATTTGCACCCTGCGTTTGAGGTTTGTAAGGAACACCACGCCTATGGGTCATGCCTGATACGAGTATAAGTGCCTCCATTACGTCGGTACAAAACTCACTACCGTTATCAGAACTGTAGAAATACGGCCTCCGGTCAGTCTAAAATATCAAGATCAATTGAGATAATACATTGGTTTTATTTGTATTTTAAATAATTTAGTACAAGCTCTTTTTCCAATATTTCCAAAGTGTTCTAAATTCACTTTGATGGCTCCAATAGCCTGAGTATTTGGTATGACTCATCTACTTGGACCTATTTGAGACATTAGTAGATGTAGGATATTATAAACTAAATTTTATAATCTCTGAACTACAACTTATAGATTTTGGTCCTCCCGCCAATCTCCAAAATCAATAAGTCTTTTCTTTTTTTATTTTTTCTT
>LUCW03000435.1:20000-51403 GCA_001586965.3 Sphaeroforma sirkka | reverse complement strand
ATATATTCACATATATGCACATAAATATATATTCATATATGCGTATATTTTTATATATATATATATATATTGTGATATACATATATCATATATATGAACTATTTGAATATCATTTTTAACGAACACAGTAGTGTTCGCCTATTCCACGCATAGTGGATTCGGACTATGGCAATCAATAGATTATTCGTTTTATTTTATTTGTTAATTATACGGCCGTTTGCGTCCAATCATTCAAATTATCTACTAATATTTTTTTTTCAACTATATTTTCACACTTAAAAGTACAAGCAAATAACTTGCTTGCACACAATCGATCCACAAGTGCTGCAGATGAATCATGTATGTACAACTAAGCCGTGCCACACAGGGCTTTTCGGAATGGACCGGCGTATAATACTACGTAGTCATATACAAGCTTATACAGGCATGTGTATCCATGATTAGGCGTAATTAGCCACTTTCAGATATATCTAGCTATGTACAGACATCTGCGTTACTTTCTCCATGTACACGCGTGCACTGCCATGTGCATGTGGAGGCGGAATCGGCTTTACATGGTTTTAGGATTTCAGAAACCCTAAAAACCTTGCATGGCCCCATACGTGGGAGGCTCGCTCGGTACGTCGATTACATCTCTGTGGTGTGGCGCTGTTGGCAATGTGGTAGTGATATCCACACCGTTCTATATATTATGCAGAGTCTGAGGACACTCTGAGATCTAAGTCTAAAGTCTAAGGTCTAATGTTTGTTTCTGTATTACTGAAGAGTCGCGCATGTCTCCATTATCCTGGGTAGACAAAGCAGTGGCGGTTGTAGTAAAGGATTCGTTGCTTGATTTAGCAGCATAGCCAAGTCCATAGGTTGGTCCAGTGCGGCTTGCTATACAACCTCGCAGACCCCGGTACAAGAACCGGTCCTGCACCTTATTGTACAGGTCGGGGCCACTTATTCCCCAGTCGAGTTCTCTTACTGAGACCCCATACTGGTGCAGTAGATCCGAAATAAACCCCAGTGTAAGTGCAAGAAGTCCCGAGATCAGACGCCTTGTCCGGTATAGAAAGCCCCAGAATAAAGCCAGACACCGAATAGGACTCCTTTCTGGTGCATGAGACAGTTCTACAGTGCCACCCGCTTCAACTTGAACCTCCTTCGAGTTTCTCTCGTCTCGAATTGAACACTTGAACAATCGGATAAAGTTGTACGGCAAAGCCGTTTCGGCCTACAGCTTCGGACTGAGTGAGTGACACAGCGTGTTGCCATTTTTGCCGATAAACCAAAGGTTTGGCTATACCTCCGTCGAGCAATGTACTATATGTGGCTGTCTGTGGATAGATATGAACACAGTGGTCGCGAATGCTGTTGCGCTGAAAATGTACCGAAATGGTGGGATGTGCTTGACCACTGGAATCTTCCATAGACGTGAAAGTAAATGTATACGTATACAACTGCTTGTCTCGACACACACACACACACATATACATACATATATATATCCGCATGTTATTATAGGTATCTCAGATCCCTTACCCATCTTCTTCCTGCACAATGCTCACCTTGGGCCCCAACTTGCTACTCTTGGCCAGTGCACCTTTTCCCAGGTCAACTGGTTCAGGTGCAGGTCCTCCCACCCCCGCCAATGCATCATCGCTATTCTCGCTCCTAACCTTCCTCTTACCCTCTCCAGTCCCATTGCCCTTCGGCGTATCCAAAGACGCACCCCCACCCATAATATTTGGACTATCGACTGAACCCCGTACACTGCTTTCCGGATCGCTAATTGTCCTGGTCCTGGTTCTACTGGTACTTCGGCTGAGGTCACTCATGTGTCGGGGCTCTCTCTTTTTACTGTAGGTCAGTTGAGCGCCGCCGTGACTGGAAATCATATGCGACGAGGAAAACATGGCGTCGGTACTGGCACTACCACTCACCAGTGACCGAATACTGACGCCCTGGGACTGCGAGGAGAGCGGTGCGTGGGCCGGATCCACAACACCCAACCTGGGATAACCGCACATCAGACGGGGGATGGAGTCAGATTACGAATGATATTATATATAGTGGTGTATCTATTTATAGAATGCCAATCAAATACGCGCGTGTACTGCTCTGGGGAATGACCCTGAGAGCGCGGTGGTAGGTCAGGTTGAGATCTGCTCTACCATTATGCGCATAGAACCGAGGTGATGTTAAACGACATAAATAGACTAGTTCTATAAATAGACGCTATAATCCTTTAAATAGACAAAACACACACACACACACACACACGCACACATATATACATATACATATACACATAACAATCAATTATACAAAGCTTACATAAACTACTTACTGCTTTGCAGATTCGTTGCTAAACGCGTGTGCATGTGAACATCTGCCTGACGCCGAAATTGAACCTATGGGTATCTGATCCAGTTCCGAACTGTCCGAAGTGTGTGGACCCTTTTTGGCCCTATCTCGTTGGTCCCAAAGCACACGCACCAGTTTGTAGCCCACTAGCAGTGCACAAGCCACCACAAACACCACTACCAGGTACATAGTCTGGATGACTAGCATGGCATTGACGCTACTGTCCACTGCAGAGTGGGGAGTGCGAGTAAGTGTGAGTTGAGTGCCGCTAGTAGTAGTATTAGTATTCGTAGTAATAGTAGTAGTAGTGAGTGTATGTGTACATGTATGTGAGTGAGTGAGTGTATGTGTAATGTATGTGAGTGAGTGAGTGTACGTATAATGTATGTGAGTGAGTGAGTGTATGTGTACATGTATGCGAGTGAGCGAGTGTATGTGTACATGTATGCGAGTGAGTGGGTGTAAGTGTACATACATGTGAGTGAGTAAGTGAATGTATACATGCATGTGCGTGAGTGTATGTGTACATGTATGCGCGCGCGTGTGTACACGTACATGTATGTGAGTGAGCCAGTATATGTGTACATGTATATGAGTGAGTGAATGTATGTGTACATTCATGTGAGTGAGTGAGGTGTTGGGTGAGTCGATGTGTACATGTATGAAGCCTGGGAAGCAGATAACAACATATTGGGCTCTGTGCAAGTATCTTGAACTTAGCTAGGAATACATATATATACAAATGCACTCAAGTCCACTGTATGCATATTCAGATCGTATCGCAGGGCGTGGTGGGTTTTTATGTAGTATATATATGGTAACTATTGTTGTTGTGAATCGATAGAGGTATGGCCTTGACGTGGACTATGAGAACGGATACTCAATTAAACCCTAACCCTTAAATCCTTACCGACCGAAGGCGCCTGAAACCTATAACATTGAGCTATATGATACAGCTCGAATATATCCCGCACACAAGCGTAGCACATATATATCATACGCACCACAACAAAACAACACAACAACAACACAACGCATGTATATTATAAACATTAGATATATATATATGTGTGTGTACCATAGACATTGGCTACATGTATACGATATACATGGGATATATATATATATATATATATATATATATATATACCATGGACTTTGATATATGATAAACATTGCATATATATATATATATATATATATATCATAGACATGGGATAAATCTATACCATAAACATTCTATACATATACGATAAGCATTGGATATATATACTGTCGTCAGACACATACTTGTTTCTGTCACGATGATAATGACGCCGCTGACGAACACCCAGTTATAAATAGAAATGCCAATGAGCTTCGACTCCGAGAAGTCGGAGGGCACTTTGCGTACTTGGAAAGCCAAAACAGTACCAACCTGCAGCCAATTAAAATCCATATGTTTATAAATGAACCAGTTAGAACCGTGATATAAATATCCCACATATGCCAGTGATATGAACACAGGTTAGGGGAATCGATAAAAAAATTTGAAAGGGAACGACTGAACTTTAGCTTAATACTCCGGAGCTTGAGAAAGAAACGGTATCACCTAGTACAAGCGAACGCGTTGGATTGGTGAGCCAGCAACAGTATAGCCATGTATGTCGTAGACATGTATAGCCATGTATGTCGTAGACATATGATAGTGTACTAGCCTACGTGTACGTAAAAGGTTCGGTACAGTAGGAGTCTCATACGTACGACACAATAGAGATACAACACTTACGACAACACAGTTCGGTACAGTAATATACATATATATATAACGTAGTAGAGACATAATACTTACGACCATGAGTGTGAGCTGTAGCGTGATGCTGATGACTGTCATTTTGCCCAGTTGACACATGTCCCATTGAATGCCATTGATAACTGTCTCGCTGCGCTGTACATCGTACACACCCAAATAAACAGACAGGTATATGGTTATGCCTAGCAGCAGCGCACTTAGATGCTTGAGAAGGTGCCTGTGTGGAGGGTATATACAGGGAACTATGAGGCAGTATATCTATATATATATATATATATATATATAAACAAAAAAGAATATATAAATATTATATATATATATATATATATATATGTACATTTATGACTGTATATGATTAGGACATTGCTTGATACAACTACCCTCGTAGAGAGCGATTAGATTAGATAAAAAGGATGTTATGGTACACTACTGGAGTGTAGAAGTTTTCGGGTTTAGGGGTTAGGGTTTAACATTAGTAGGCCGAAGTAGGTGGTGATCTATTGAATATATGGGCACAATGGAGACATTTAACACACTCAGGGATAAGGTAAGTTATGTGCCAAGGTTTGTTCCTAATTAGAACAGGTGAAGTACACCTACAGTCAATATCAAATACAGTCACAAATGGTGCGAGATACAATGACATCCAATACGTGTATCAGCGGTACCATAGCATTGGCGGGGGATATGGGAGGGACACCCTAAAACTTTAAAACCCTAAAAAGCTGCATGCAGTACACTAAAACAACACACAGCCATACTTGTCACTGAGTTTGATGCCGCCATTGAGTTTGATCAGATCATTGCCGAAGATGTAACGTATTCGATACGTTTTGATAAAGAGCGCTCCGAAGGTTAGCACAAACCCTATTTCCCACAGAATTGGCCCGAGATAGCATCCCCACACACCCTCTACCACGAAGATAATTATCGGCTGTATATGCACAGATATCGGACAAGGGAAAACGGAAAATGCACAATGTTGAGAAAACGATATGAATTATGTTTTCTTGACGAGCTCCACGAAATATGACCACAAAATCGATATTCAACACGATACGGGCTGACAGTCCGCATATCGACTATAGCTGATAAATAGGGAAATTAAAAGTTACACAGAAGTTGTTGTATGATATATATATATATATATACATATACATATATATATATATATATATATATATATATATATATATATATATATATATATATATATATATATATATATATATATATATATATATATATATATGTATACATATATATTACACACATATAATTACATATATATATACATATATATTATATATATATATGTATAAATATATATATATATATATATATATATATATATATTACATATATATATATATATACATACATAAAAATAAACTCAACAATCCGAGCATGCTCACATTAGCAGCAAGCGCTACGACATACCGTCGGCAGGGCTATCATACCACCTAGCAGCATGAGCCCCATAAACAGCGGAGAGGCCTTCTTTAGTCGTGGGTGTTTTTGGCCCAGGAATATGACCCCCGCCAGAGTCATCATCAGAAGAAGCTCGCAGATGACAACCACACCAATGGCGAAGCCCAGCGCTGTGCTGGATATCTCTCCCACTTCTGTGACACCATATTAGGCGATGGGTTTGTGTATAGCATTGTGTGAGTGAGTTGCAAAGGCGATACGAGTGTATATCATATAGTATTGTGTGAGTGAGTGCCTTTATCAAGGCTATGCGAGTGCATGTGTATTGTGTACGTGGGTGTCTCCATCAAGTACAGTTTTTTGTGTTGTCTGTCGACGTAGATGTCTATCTCTAGTTAACGGCAATGCAAAGCTGCCGCTATTGTACCGATCATCCTGGTGAGGATGGTTGGCTGTTCATGGGTCATGTTTGTGGTATCGACGCTTATGTTCGTAGTGTCAACGTTTATGTGCGTACGAGTACATAAGAACCTTTGGGAGAAACGACTCCATCGGTACATTATTCTATAGATAGCCTGGGCCGGATCTGCGAACTCTTCATAGACGTTCCTATGACCAAAGATAGTCAAAGCTCTGCGCCCCTCTATCCCTTCAGCCACCAAGTGCTACTACTTCCGAAGTATCTTTAAATAGCTCTATGTAGATAAAATATGGAAGCATCTATATATAGCTATAGGTCGATATTCTATAAATAGGTCCAACATGAGCAGTGCGTCATACCTGTAAGCGTAACGGTATCCAATGGCAACCATACATCCGTACCGGTCTGTCCCTGGGCCACACACGAGTATTTCCTAAACAGGACACTGTGATGTTTGTGCGTACCAAAGTCCATGGTAGGGGTGTATATAAAGCGGCCGGCGGGGTCACTTAACACAGCCTATACAAGGAGGGGCGTGTGTGTGTGTGGTGCGAGTTAGCACACCAGAAAGAGAGATAGGTGTACGTGCACATGCAGATATGACAAGTGTATGTACACATGGACATACGACAAGTGTACGTACACATGCAGATATGACAAGTGAACGTACACATGCAGATATGACAAGTGTACGTACACATGCAAATATGCCAAGTGTATGTACACATGCAGATATGACAAGTGTATGTACACATGCAGATATGACAAGTTTATGTACACATGCAGATACGACAAGTGTACGTGTACATGCAGATATGAAAAGTGTACGTACACATGCAGATATGACAAGTGTACGTACACATGCACACACGAAAACGCCTAGCGTGTATGTATGTGTGTTCCAGATATGAGCAAATGCACATGACCATACGAGTACGACAACAGCCTGCAAGCGTATACGTCTACGGTGTTAATACAGGTGCATCACTCGAATGCTAAATAAATAGATATCAGAAAATACTAAGTAAATAGATTTCAGTATGTATCACTTATGTACCATGTTATAGAATAATACACACAGATATTACGTTATCGCATACACCTCACTAAAGCTGTGTATGCACAATACACACCAGACATACATAACATTACAACTGAAGCGTTTCAAGTACATCACATACGTATCTTCGACCTCTCTAGTCTCATAGCCTGCGTAGGCGATCGCGTCCAGAGATGACCCCAACGAACCCCTCACTAAAGCTCTACATTCACAATACACACCAGATATACATAGCACTATAAAATTCTTTGCCAGTACATCACATACGTATCTTCGACCTCTTTTAGTCTTATAGCCTGCGTAAGTGATCGCGTCCAGCGATGGCCCCAATGAATCACCACTTGCGGACCATGCGCCGAAGGTGATGCTGTTTATGTGTGTGTGAGTATATTTAAGTGTATGAGTCGATCTAAGTATATGAATATATAAAAATACATGAGAGTATATATATATATAAGTATATGACTACATGCCAAGAGCAGTTGAATGTATGGCTGTAGGTGTACATAAGATTCTTGTGACTACCTCCAACGCCAGTGCCTCTGAGTCAAAGTGCGTCGACATCCATTGGCACTGTATGCGCAATTGTGTGCTTTTAGGGCTTTCACTGAAACCCTAAACCCTCAACGTATTGTAAGGTGATACTAAGTACCTAAAAATGTCTGAAGTGGTTTCAGTAAGAACCTAAACCCTAAACCTTAAAGAGGCGCTAAAAGCTGAAACCCTATAGCCGTCAAGGATGTTTCCGAGTTTTAGGGTTTAGGGGTCCAGGGGTTACTCGCTGTACCTGCGTTTGTAGTTACAGGGAAGTATATCCTTGTAGGTATGAATATCCTTGTATGTATAGATATCCGTTACGTATAGATATCCTCGTATGTATAGATGTCCTTGTATGTATGGATATCCTTGTATATATGAATATCCTTGTATATATGCATATCCTTGTATGCATAGATATCCTTGTATGTATTTTTATTTTTCTTACAACATTGGTAAGTTCTTCATTCGTAGGTCCAACTGGTACTGAGCAAACCTATTGAATACATGCCTATCGTTTATCCAAGTAAACTCTACACACCCTACTCCTCAACAGTCGATTATAATAGACAGCATCCCGTGTTTGCAAGCATAGTATTCCGACTGTTTCACTGTTGCAAGATTTCAGGTGATGCACGCACTGCACACTAATTACACAACTATCATACACTAATTATAAACTGTTTATACACTAACTACACACCAATTATACACTAGTCTCACACTTATTACTTACTGACTACACACTAATTATGAACTGATTATACACTAACTATACTAGATACACAAGTAATGTACACTCACTACTATGCTCACTACTCACTAACCACATACTAATTCTACACTAATTACACACTGACTAACTGTCTAGGGCCCTGTCGTAAACGTTTTCACCGACAGCAATCCATCAAACGGATTGTAATTAATCAGAACGTACCGGATTTTGTTGGTTAAAACATTCAGCCTACAGAACGGAATGACCACGTGGTCTTCATCCGCACCCACACCCTCAGATCCTCCCCACGCTTGTAGGTACGTTTCTCTGTGTACGTGTCGATGTAGGTACCGTTACTATGGCAAGATAAGGCACTGGCGGATGGTGATAGGAACATTTCTTTGTATGTGCAGGTGTAAGGTACAGATGAATGATGTGAGAAGCATGTTCGTGTCTGTGGGGGTGTCGATGTAGGTACGGTTACAAAGTAAGAGTAGGCACAGACGGATGGTATGGGGAACATGTCTGTGTCTGTGTATGGAGAGATATACTACGCGCAATGATATTCGATAGTGGGTCACGCATGGGTTCAGTATATATGCGTGTGGGTATAAAAGTATAGACAGATCGGAACACACAAAACAATAGTTCTTGATAGTGAATATGCATATACATATACATATACGTATATATCATATGCATGTTTCTCTCATATCCCCACATACTCGACGTCACTGTATATCTCTGCCTTGGTCACATTTGGTCCTCCTGATTCCATGTACACCCAGATGTCAATGGGATAGGTCAGGGTATCACTTAGTATCGCCTCTAGTACAAAGCTGCCCTCCGGATTCTTAAAAGGTCTATAGAACTTGTTATCCGGCGCTCCTGGATAGCAGTATAGGTGTGTCGTATATTGTCGTCAATTATAGTGGGCGAATGGTATGTCGTAAAATAAGTCCGGAAAGATAAGCATCAGTAGTACTTGCCATCCGGTGCACCTGATTATCGTTTATCATTGCAGTGGTCGGATATTATGTCGTAAAATATACTCCGAAAGATATTAAATTAGTAGTGCTTGCTATCCGGTGCAATTGGGTATGGTTATCGTGTACTAGTACAGTGGTCGGATATTATGTCGATAACTGATAGCAGGAAACGGCACCTGGGTTTAATATTTGTCTGTTACAAGTAAACGGAATGCAGAATATATGGCAACGTATAAACGAACAACAGAACACATGCAGCCATGTTCTCCACACACAAAAAAAATACCCCCCCCCAAACCCCAAAGAAATAATAAAACGTTTGACACGCCAATGTCCACCTACTGTGCATGTTGTAATCGCGTATATATAGACGTTTGGTACGCCAATGCTTACACAATGCTATATAAACGTTTGATACGTACCGTGCATATTCCCGGCGGGATACTCATCGTGACTTGATTCCGAATTCGAAGTAACATTGCTGACCTATTGGACCCCCCAAAAGATTGATGCAAACTTGTAAATGTGTGCGAGTGCAAAAACAAAACCAAGTTTTTTTCACAAGTTCCTAATCCATTGAAAAACCATGTTTAGTGTGCAAACGTGTCAATATACACGCACACCCAAGGTGCCTGACAGCCAAGCCGTGAACATTCTACACTTACCTCTACCATGCCTCTGGTACTAAGCACTGCAGATACCATACTAAACCATACTAGACCATACTTACCCATACTAAGCCACATTTAACCATACTAGACATATCTAACCATACTAAGCCATACTAAGCCATACTAGACATACCTAACCATACTAAGCCATATTAAAGTATAAAAAACCATACCAACGCAATATGTGGGTACTCTCGCTTGGTCCGGGTGTATGACAAGTTTTCTGACATGTCCTGATAGTTGTAAATCTCCCCACCCCCGGGTTCCAAGTACTGGACTAGCTCGAAGGTTGCATCTCCGTCTTCTTCAGGGTCATGTAATGGGCCTAATTCGATGACTGGGAAGGCATAGAGTGGTGGTATTTACTTTAGGGATTCGTGGATTCGAATACGACAGCCTGATTGCAAGTCTGTGATTGCCAGTTCGACTTGGTTGGATGTATTCTATATATATATATATATGTATATATATATATATATATATGAGTATATGTGTATATATTATAAGAGAGTACAATAAGCTCTGACATATACATTTCCGCCCATGGACATGCAATGCAAGTACGTGTAGACGGGCGTGTGTTATGAAGGTGAGGTTGGCTCCACCTGTTGAATGGATATGTCAGGACATATGCACATGCTTGAACACGCGATGTGCAAGTAAGTAGGAGAAACTGGATACAAAAAGTACTACTTCCAAATGGGTGTTAGCATATCAGCTTAAGCCTAAATAATACATACATACATCCATACATACATACATAACTACATACATACATAATTACATTCATACAAAACTACATACATGCATAACTACATACATAGATATATACAAACATAAATAAATACATACATATATGCATGCAAACATATATACTGACATAGATATATACATAGATATATATACCGATATATGTGTATACGACAAGCCTTTCACACCTTCCGACGGAGATGCAACGACATAGGGACAAGTGTTGTTGTATTCGAGGCTGTAGGGGTTTACTGGCTGGTTCACCTCACAGCCGAAGCAGAAAGTTCGATCTGTATGAGGGTAGATGGTCGAATTAGTACATAATATATATATATATATATATATATATATATATATATAAATATATAAATATATAAATATATATATATATATATATCTATATATATTTATATATATATACATATACATATATATATAAATATATATATATATATACATATATATATTATATATATATATATATATATATATATATATATATATATATATATATATATATATATATATATATATATATATATATATATATATATATATATATATATATATATATATATATATATATACATATAGATATATATATAGAAATATATACGTAAAGAAAATAACCGTTTCATGAACAATATAGTTCGAGACAATCATGAACAGCGAAAGAACACAGCTGTTAACGAACTACATATCTGTACATATTCAACACTATATTCACCCACATACTCTCTGCTACGGTATGGGTACCCCAAGGGCAGGGCGAGCAGTGCTCTGTATTCCCAGCGATCTCTGAGATGTAATTGATTGAGCATTGGACACACTCTCCAGTCTCCACACCCACCGATGGCGCGGCATAGAACCCGGCTTGGCACGCTTGGCAACCTGCAATTAATGTACGTGGACATACATGTATGTGTGAATATATATAAATATATATATAGTTTTGTATATAATATATTATATTACATTATATTATATTATTATATCATTATATATATATATATAAATGCCCAAATACGAATAGACATACGTGTTCGTGTGCGGTTGATGATTGTTCCTGCATCGCAACGGAAGACATCCCGCACCCCAACAAAGTGCGATGGTCCCCATGTTTGCCCATCGAAGATTGAGTACGAAAACCCTACAGGGTCTGATTCATAGGAGGGACGTATTGGGTGTAGCCTGTTGGTGTAGAGGTGTATAGTGAAGGAGCCTATGTGTAAATGTATGCTTTAGGGGTTTTAAACCCTAAACCCTGAAAAACCATATTATGTGCTTTCTGGCAATATGTTTGTACATTTTGAACTGTATACGTGTGCGTTTGTGCAAATGGTCCGCGGCCAAACACCAAAACCATTCCATATCTCTGGGGTTATACCTCTATCAAGGAATATATATATATATATATATATATATATATATACAAACACTAACACAAATCACGCTTATCTCAGCGCCGGTTTCCTTACCAATATGCTGTAGAGTTCATCCCTCTGTCAGTAGCTCTGTAGTACACAGTCGCAGTGCTCGCACCAGGGACGTAGGTAGACACAAGACTGTTATTTGTTATACTCGGGCCTTCATACGGTTGTTCGATATCAAACAAAGCCTCGTACAGCACTCCGTTTTGTACTGTGTGGTCTATGCGAAGCGCCTGCCCAGATCCGTCCACGTCCGTGATGTTTAGGAGGATAGGCTGTGGCATCAACGTTGAGTGTGTGAATAAGTTCGTTATGAATATAAGTATATATGCTTATATATATATATACGAATACAGATGTATGCAGAGACACACACACAAACACACTCATCATATATATATATATATATATATATATATATATATATATATGTATGTATATAGTTAGATATATTGATATATATATATTTAAATGCATATATAGTAATGCAGTACTCATACACATCTAACACTTGTGACGGTCGTTTGTATATGGATGTAGATCGGCAAATACGTGAATATATATATACATGTACATATGTACATATACATATATATATATATATATATATATATATATATATATATATATATATATATATATATATATATATATATATATATATATACATATACATACAAACCTTTATATACATATGCATATACATTGTGTCGTCGATGTTATAAAAAAAATAGCTGACATACCTGTTCTATCTATGGATGCAACACTCACGCACACACACACTTATATATATATACATATATATATTCTGCCCATTAATACACACCTCCGATGTTTAGCACACAACCCATACCTTTAGAGTATACTCGTAAATAAACACTTGTTCGAACGCCGTCCCCCCAACGGGTGCCTTAGAGAGAACTCTCTTCGGAAAACTCTTAGTATCCTCGTCCATTCGCATTCTATACCACAGATTTTTGTGTGTGAAATTCTCTCGAGATGTACTTTTGTCGCGACTAGTCTGCTGAGCTTCGGCTTGTGCAGAGCTTTGTAACGTATAGCCGAGGAATGTCTCCTCAGGAGACAGTTCCGGACTATAGTAGCAGTGTGCACCTCCATGGATCTGAGATACCGATAGATAAGGGGTGTACGGTATGACGGGAAAAGCATATGACAGAATAAGAAATAAAAATCTAAATACATGCAGACGCTTATTCTGTCCTCAGATCAGCGTTCGTCTAGTTCTGAATAGAATCGCTTATCTTCACTTTTAGAAAGCCCTGCCTATATTTAATTGTATCCTGCGATAATACAGTAGAATTCCACCTCACGCACTCGACTGCGATCTCCAACCCTCTACATACACACATGGATACCCATAAACTAACATATATATATATATATATATATATATATATATATATATTATACTTAACAGTACAAAACCGCACACCCTCACTCGATCGTATGAGATAAAATACAGAATTCGTGCCACAGGCAACCGACATGTTTCACTAAATACACAGCCAATCCCATTCAACACGCCCACTTTACATAAGTACACCGTCACTACACAAACCCGCATACACACACACTCTAAAACATAAATAAATGGAATATGGAAGAATATAAAACATGAATAGATGGGATTCGCACATGCTACACCTACTATACTCCTGGGTCATAAAACACACCTCTGTGCCCTCGTACGCTTCCGAATAGGCATTCCGGGCCACAGGCAAGCAGACAGTCTCGTTGGCACGCCTGGCCCAGCCCTGGTAGTAGTCATTGCCGTTGCCATCGTTACACACAGCACACCCACCCGCACGCAAATGGTGGTTGTTGCCACTGTGATCGTACGCTACCCCTTCTTCGGGGTTGTCGAAGTTCCAGTACCCGACCTAGAAAGGCGAGGGTTGTATACCGTAGGTGTAGCTAGGGGTGAGGGTTAGAAAGCTGATAAACTAGGGTTTTTATTTGCTATATGTTTGGGGGTTTTCGAGAATTGACTGGGGTAGACACGGTCTTGGGCGATCAGCAAATAAACTAGGGTTTTTATTTTACCTGAGATGCACAGTCAACGATACACTATCCAATGGCTCGCGTGTATACGACACTGCGCATAAAACAAGCGACCAAGTAACAAGGGACATATGGACACATTACGACCTATTTTTAGATCACACATATTAACAATCTATTAATTACACGCTTGCTCGACGATCCATTTTTAGAACACACAAGTGTTCAGTTAATCAGATAGTAATCTCGTGCTCGACTTCCTGACCGACAGTGCAATTCGGATAGTAACGACAGTACACACTATAGCCAAAGCACAACTACAACACAACCCACTATGGCCAAAGAACAACCTATATATATATATTTATATATAACAACACACAAGCACATGTCAACCGTTTCCCAAGCCACAGAGCTGCCACGACTGTCCTCACTCAATCAAAAACCCAAGAATACACTGTCAGGCGTTGCTAGGCAACCCACTTAAGCCAATCACATCCGCACATACCAAGCCTTCGCTCAGACTTTCGTTCAACGAACCGTCTGCCGACAGCAGCGACCTGTGCATGGTGCTCTTGATTTCGTCTTCGGTGCGCACCCGATTCCAAATTCTGTCATTCGAATGATCAGGAATACATGTGGAGGATGTGAATTCAGCGATAGAACGAGGGACTCCTCTCGTGACTTGCAAAAATGTATGATTCAGACGATATATATATATATATATATATATACATAAAGACACGCACACACACACACATATATGTATATATACATATATAATATGCGGATATATATATACTTACGTGTACGACACAAGTCGAAGGAACCCGGTATGTGGCAACCGAAATCCAACACTTCGAAAAGAAAGAGTCGGCGCACACACAACTTAAATACCAAACAATTGCCCATGTGCAATCAAAGTAGCACTACGCGTGTGATTCGAAGTCGTGGATATGCAGATGAAACGTTACAGCACACTTACGCCTTGACATATCAATTGCATATGTACCATTCCAGTCATAATAAATGTCGTATACCGTTGAAGTAGTGCTATGTGTGCGATTAAAGGTCTCAGATACTCAGAACATCAATGTGGCATACACATATACACACCTCTTAACAACCCCAATTGCGTATGTACCATTCCAGTCGTACTATATGTCGTATGTACTATCTAAGTACCACCAGATGTGCGATTCAAAGTCTCGGATCCTCAGAACATCAATGTGACTCACTTACACACTTAAACACTTACACACACACACACCTGACTTCATCCACAAGCCCTTCGTGGTAGACGTCACTGAAGAAGAGCGAGCTGCAGATGGTCAGACCCTGCGAGAGGGAAGGTAGTACGCACATAGGCAGATAAGGTTGTGTGTACTTCTCAGCTGTATTGCTTAGACGTGCATTACGGTTTATTATTAGCTATCATACAAGTCATAAAAATATGATGTATCTCATGGCACTTCTTTTCGGTTCGAAGTTTTGTCGAACAACGAGCCTTTTTCAAATTGATTCGCCGTGGACAAAGTATCACGATAAGACGTAGGAGCCACAGACGTGTGAGCGTGATATGTATATAGGGGAAGAACTTGTTCGTGAAGATATACCCCATTAAATATAGTAGTAGAAGCAAAACGAGCCCAACCACAATACTATTCGCAAGAAGACCTGTGCATAAAAGCACGGGCATACTTTGGTGCGGTGTGTCCCACACCCTACCTTAGAAAAACATGAACCAGCATATGTGATGGACAGACCTGCCATAACATACATAATGAAGGTATATACTGCTAACACGAAACCTTGCATACATCATATATATACATATATACATATACACATATACATACATACATATATATATATACGTTATATATATATATATATATTCAACACACCTCTACACGCGCGCCGGGTAGTCCTGCACCCACGCCATTATGGTCGTGCTCATCTTCATGATGTAGCCAGCCGTTCAGGTACACTTGGTGCTTCGTACCGGCGACCTAACAACGACGAGATCACATGCTTGTATGAGATTTGTGTGTAATGGTAGTATATTCATGAATTTTGTACGCAGGGTTTCGCGTGATTTATAGATACATACAAGAGTGCCTACGCGCGCATGGTTAGACTTCAGATAACGCACATTTAGACCTTTCCAATCTCAGCACTCGTCTTAACTATACCTACGTACGATAAACACAAGCATACGTCTCTTCGTGTCTGTTTTATGGGTCTCCGTGTAGATAACGTAAACAAACACATACATACGCACAGATGCAACGCTCCAAGCGCACATACAGATGTTTTACAAGTCTCGGTAACCCAACTCCTAAACCCTAAGAGGAAACAAATACCAGGGATTTGAAATTGTAGCACGTGTCGTATATATACACATGTATAGACCACAACGCCTAACGTTCGGCGTTTATATCGCGTATACACTCATACATGCACAAACACCCATATTCTATAAGCCTCCGTGGATAACGTATACAAATACATGTAAACAGCAAATTCTAAAGCAAAAAACTCGTGGCAAAGACCGTGAACATATACATGCGCACGAGCATATGCCTTGCACTTCACCGTATAAATGGTGGACATACATATACCACGTATACTATAACTCTTGTACATGCACATACACACGCACACACTCATAAGCAGAACCACCTAACTCGCCATCCATGGACATGCACATACACACGCACACACTCATAAGCACAACCACCTAACTTACCATCCATGGATATACACATACACATACACACGCACACACTCATAAGCACAACAACCAATCTTACCATCCATGGACATACACATACACCCGCACAATCACACACATCTGGATATTCTCCAGGTTTACCTGGGTGCTGGTAACGGCAAAGTGAACCCATGTGTCAGTCAAATGCTTCACGCTGTGATGCATCGAGTCTTTGACATTGTGCTCATCTGTACCGACAGCCCATTTGTACTCCTGATTGGGTTATAATACAAATGGATGTAAACCGGGCAATCGGATTTGATGACTCAGTATGTTTGTATTGAATTCAATTGTAATCAATGACGAAGTATACTTCGATTGAATTTCGGTACAACTGAAAGTGTATGTCTGGCTGGTGAAGGTACGATTAGAATCCCCCAAGGCAATCAAGACCAGCTGGTACGAGTCATACAATTCGAGTACAAATGAAAGTAGTGCTTGCGTAGAACGTATGGCTGGCTGAAAGTAGCATTGACGCTCGAGCACTGCAGATGTAGATAGACGAAGACTACGGTATTCATTTCTACACCCGCCTTCTCTCATATGAACAATGGTCTCATCTCCCTTATATATTTCAATACAACAACTCTTTCAATTTTTCTAGAAATCCTACACACGATACATACCTCATGAGGAGAATCAGAGGGCATGCTGAAATACAAGCTACCATACTCTTTATCAGGTGTTATATTTGGACTGTATTCCTCGTCGTACGTATCTACTCCAGCACCCACAGACACAATAGTACCTGCTCTGGAGGCGTCTCTACTTAACCACATCCAGCCCTCTACATAATGTACAAGTATACAGTTATGATGATAATGATGATGATATATAGGCTACCTATATCAGCATATAAGAAACAAGATCTCAGTGTGGAGAGATACAACATCTGTAGCTATATTTCATACGCCGAGTAGCGGATGCGAAGCTCTTTTGCACTTTGAAGATCGGATCATTTTTGGGCTGCATTCACAGCCACATATAATTCGAAATCACATACCACAAGCGCGGTACAATACATGGTCGGGCATCCCGGTACATTCATTCACGTATCTAGAAGTGAATATTACCACTAAAAATAGCACATTTGAAAGGATATGGTATCTTGGAACACACATTCACGTATGTAGAAGTAATTTTTACCACAGCAAATAGCACACTCAAAAAGGATGTACCTATAGTTATTGGACCCCCGCCGACCCGAGCTATACCATCTTGTGGATCAATATACTCAGCTACAGGCCATTTGAAGTACGGGTTGTACATATAATCATCCACACCATCGCAGTACAAGGCATAGCCGCCATGCCCCGGTATAGGCGGCATAGGCCGCATGGTCTCGACACGGGCGTGGACTGCCATACTACGCTCGCCCTCCGCCGTTGCCATGGCAACCAGGAGGGTGACATTCCCAGCGTAACCCTTGTATGGGGTGAAATAGACCCGTGTACCTTCCAGGGTAACTGGTATGTCCGCCAAGGTGTAGTTTGGTGCGGTTGGATCTTGTCCTGTGCTGATAGTGCCCCCTACTTCATCACTACCATTGTCGCTGGTGGGTCCCTCTACTACGCCCAGTATCTGCAGCTGCGTGTAGACCGGGGCTTCCGTGGCAGACTACCAACAAACGATATAATAAGGAGTTCAGTTGGCAACAGTGGATGTTTCATCATGTCCCAGGAAATGACACTGAGGACTACGGATGTCCTGGGCAAATTGTTTGGGACGAATAAACATTCATATCTAGGCTGGTTTTAAAAACTTATTGTCATCATGGCAAAACTAATATCGATCGGATGCTAGGACCGTATTGGCACAGACGTTCTATTGACATCATTCATACGTATATACATATATACGTAAGTACATGCATACATGAGATGAAAATGTGCCCTTGAATTCAATTAAATTATCAAACGTACAACGAATAGTCCGATCTATCAGTGATTCTTTTGCACAAAGTGAAGATTCAGTCAGCAGATCAGAAGACAACACGTCCTCAACAATGGTGCCCATAAACATCAGCATATCGAACTCTCGTGCACACATGCTTCCACGTGTCAAAATTCAAAACACACACACACGAGCATGCAAGGTACTCACCAAGAGTTCTATTACAATCGGCGTTGACTGATTGCCTCGGAAGACCACTATAGACGGGTACTCTACGACTTCTGCGGCATCCTGCCTACTATTGATAGGAGCGTCGCTAATAACAAAGTTAGGCTTGTGTTCATTCACTCCATCACCAGTCTGCACTTGTATCCCGTTACCTAATACCGGGACGACATTACCATCTCGCGCACCCGTGCGGAAATCGAGCCACACAAATAATTGCGAACTGTTCGATGAGAAGTCCGGTTGGGCTGGGGTGTTCAACTGTATGTGTTCGAGGTTTGAATGTAGATATTGGTACGCGAAATATGCGAAGAGGAAGATAGCAACGGGAACAACCCCCTTGCACTCACTGAGATAGCTATCGTCAAACTGCAGAGGATCTGATCAGGGCATTAACACAGTCGCCATACACAGGCCTATCATAATGCCCTCATCCGAATTTCACAAGTACGACCAATGAGAAACATTGCGCCATAGCCTTATACCTCCACACATACCAAGCAAGACTCTAAAACATACCATGGCTTGGCGAACATCGTCTTGTGTCAGAGGGATGGTATACAGTCTGTAGTCATCGAGCAACCCCGCGAAATTGCTGAACAAGACATTGTGCTTCGGTTGCGGACCTATGCTCCCGAGCACTATGGAGGATCTTGCTGAAAATTCTCGCACAAAATCTGTGAAGTGGAATCGAGAGAAACAACTCCATTAAAGGCATCCATTGTGAACATCTTCAAATGGCAACAAAAAAGTGAACAAGACAAGTCTTACGAGATTCCAAACTGGTGTGGCACTGTGAAGTTAACGCTTAGAGCCGACAACATCTGAATACCATCGACCTTCTACGAGAAAGACCCACACGTCGACACTACATATATGCCACCATCCTAAATAACACAAACCTTAAAATATCGTACAGGTGCATGCATCACTGTCGAGGATTATTGTATAAATCTACTACCTGCAACAGTTATATTGCATTGACTACTCCTTTTATAAAAATTGAAGAAAAAAAAATACGCTGTTTTTGTCCACTTCGAACCTTTAGATAATCCCTAGCTACATGTATGTAGGCGTACTTTCATAAACAAAACTCACACGTACAACTTCATACTTGTAATCCGGTCTGTGCAAACGTATATAAACAACAACATACACCGCTCCACACAATACCTTCATAAACATCGTCTCGTATGGGCCCCTCTTCGATGCATATAGCATGCAACACGCCGTCAAAATAAACCTCGACAGATCCCTGTGTGTAATCGTACACATGCGCGATGTGGTGCCATTTCTGGTCATCTACTATAGGTGAAGCGTACGTACAATTGGATATGCCAGTTTCACTCCGCACGATGTATTTGCTGCCGCCATCATCCGTTTCTCCCCTATTCTGCAGATGTAAACCTGCCAGTAATCGAAGTCCGTATATATCAAAACATACATTGGTGTTCACACTATCGAATCGCATTCGAGTTTCTTTATGCTCCAAAAGAGACAGTCGATCGGTAGAGCTCTACAAATGAGCCACCATATATGATGAGAACAATCCTCAAAGCCACTTGCGCAGTTCAGAGAACATATCAAGCACTAATGTCTTGCATCTGTGAGTATTTGACGTACTTAATACGGTACAGTATGTCTTCGCTTGTAGATATGATAAAAAGAAAATATCTCGAAACGTATGTAGACCTATATAACGCTATTTGTGTACTGTATCCAATCTGCAAAACGTTAAAATCGAAACATACACAAGTGTGTACAAGTATCTCACTGTACGTACACTACCAAACCCATAGTACAAAAGCGCTTACGACAATTCACATAGAACAAAATATATAATAATAAAATCATTCGCGTATATATTCTGAACAATGATTACTTTGGATTCATCAACATATCTTCTTTACCCACCTGGTCCCTGCGAGTATGAAAATCCAAACAAAGCTTGTCGCTCGAGAGGCCAAGAGTCAGTGTGTTTCACCCACGCCATCATCGTGCCAGAGTTATAAGCTGCTTCTGGTAACAGACTATCCGATCTCATGAAATATACATAATCGTTTATGCCATCAAAACTCAAGGCATAATCGGAGGCTAGTAACGGGCGCTCCCCAATTTCTGCCGCATTTAATCCTACTATTGTACATACAGCTATAGCTAATCGCAGCATAGAACACTTGCTTTTCAGCTTGTGTTCGCGCATGTTGACATCTCTCTTGCAGCTCGGCAGCGTACATAAGAAACAATTCATCCATGTATTTAACTTTTCTTACAATACTATCGGATTACATATTATTGCATATAAAAAATTCCTCGGTGTTATGTAAAGTTGTTGTCGCGTATCATTGAGCCATATTTTTGTAAAAATAAATTAAGATCCCAGTCACAGTGCCCACTCATCCTCTCTCGTGTGTGTTATTGCCACACTCATATCACCTGCTCTCATATATCCTTCCCTACAGGGAAAAGGTGATATAAATAGTCGGCATATCATTGAATGCTGGATAATTGCAGCACTATTTATAGCCAATTAAATACAGAAACGATTGGTCTGTCTATTGTGCCTGTTCATAGAGTAGTTACTAAGAATAGTCCTACATACTTCCCAGTTCCCACTACCCATAGTAAATACATTATTTTAAAATTAGACTGTAGAGAAGTTCAAATACATCTAACTTTTGAATGGAGTATTCTACACACATATTTACTTTCAACGAACGATATGCTTTTAAAACCTTCTTAAAAGTTCTACTTCTATCCACTTTTATTGGTGAATGTTTTTTTTTCGCAAAACAGTTGGGTTTGTCTTCGTATCAACCCTCTGGGAAAATTTGTACCGGAGTATTTTTTTCTCGCAGAATGGGGTCCAAAAGAATATGAAAGACAATGAATTGCAGGCCCATATTTAGCCTCCTATTCTGTAGAAAAAGGCGGAGGCAATTCCGATTTCAGTGCAAATGGCAATTACGACACGGCCCTTTGACTCTGGCTCTGGGCTCTGGACAGTGTTGCGGTCAAAGACAATTCAGGGCGTGAAATGATTTTTATTTAAATTTGCCCTGACACAGAAATTCTTTTTTTTTCTAAACATTGCTCTTCGACTGACAATTTTCAGGGTCCAGAGTGGCAATGGGCCGTGTATTTTATTTTTCTCTTAAAAAAACAAATTGATCTGTATAATGTTGACAGTGGCCGACGAGTGAAACTGGTCTGTCTGACGAACAGTCTCTAGATAGTTTTTATTAAAAAACAAAATAAGAAGGCCCTACTGGCTACAGCTAAATAAGCATAATCGAGCTCTCGGGCTCTCGGGCCTCGGGCCCTCGGCCAGTCGTCCACTCGAGTCTCGAGTCCTCGACCCAATATATCTTTGAAAAAAATGTACTCTCGGGGGAAAAAAAAGAGTACATAGTACTGTGTACACGTTGAATCCCTTCAGATTGTGTCGTCATGTCCTGAGCCTCCTGACTCCTGTCGTCCTGAGTCCAGTACTCCAGATTCTAACGATGAGTGACTTTCAACAACAATATATAAAATCTACCTGTTATGTGTAGGAATTTGATATCATTTTGTCAGAAGGCCAATAAAATATTGATAACGTAAAATCGCCACAGCAATAACAGCTAGAGTTCCCACTTTTCTCTCGTGCTTTTAAAATATTACACTGCGAGTATGCAACTCTGCGAGTGCATAAGCTTCCTCCTTTTTTAAAAACAACTAGTTTTCACTCTTCTTGTTTGTATAGTAATTCTAGTATATCCTATTGTTTAGAAGAAAACAATTATATACACTATACATTGGTTAATAAAATAATAAAAGTCATGACCCTCTAGGAGTAGAACAAAATATGGCCAATCGATCGCGGATCGGACCAATGTCCGAAAGACAACTACTGTGTTGAACTATTTTTGATATGATGCCCCTCGAAAGCTTGCCTTCGTTCGGATTTATGTTCAGATTTTTTTTGCCTTTTTTTAAATATAAAATTAGCCTTCACCCATTGGTGTAGCGAAAATCCGAACATAAATCCGAACATAAATCTGAACCCATATTACTTTTTTTTTAAAAAGACTTTTTTTTTCAAAATGAACTTAATCCAAACCGTTTTCGTTTTAAAAAAAGAGACACCCCCTAACATAGCCCTCTAAATTATACACCCCTGTCTTTTTTTTTTCTAAAGTCAACCAGGACAACTCAATTGACAAGTGACGAGTCTGACCTGACGACAGAGAGTCAGAGAGTCAGAGATCCGATGACTCCTTTATATAAATAAAGCATACACATATTTATGTTGAGTCGTATCATCATATGTATTTCTATTTTATCGCGAAAATCGAACGTTCACATTCGAAGTGCATACTCGACAGCACCGACGATAGCCTGAGCACTCAGCGCTTCAGCAGAGACACTGCCTTCTGCTAAAGTAGGGCTTCCCCCTCCCTTGCCACCGAGTTCTGTCGTGACACACTTCACTAACTGGCCGCAATGGATCACGTCTGTATGTGCGTGATGTATGGTATTAGACGGTGTGCTGCACGAATGAAGACATGCAATGCGGGGACGTGTGCGTGTGTAGGTAGATGGTCTCCCTGTATCGGCATTCAAGTCAAAATAACGTACTGTGTACCTAATTTCAAAAACCAATATCAGGCATCATAAACAAAGTGTTCAAACTGCGTTTGTAGTGAGTGTTGATTCGGTCCACGAATCGACGGTCAAAATGTGATGGTGTATCTAGGAGGGTCTCTTATTTGGCGCTCTCGAATACGTTACATACCTTTGGAGATGGTCCCGCATTTGGATGCGACTAACTTATTTCTGTGTATGCACACGTGCGCAGTCCCCGTTTCCACCTGATTTGTATGTGTGGTGTAGCGGATCAGAACATTCGCAGGGTTAAGCAACAACCACGTAGCCAAGACTTTGTTGGTTGTAGTATTGTATATGTCGCGATAGTCACCTATCGATACTCAAAAAGTGCCCACCAAGCATTTTAGACATATACGCATAATTATATACATATATACATACATACATACATACATACATACTGTATTCATGCATACATACATATATACATGCATACATACATATTTATATATACCTACATACTCTACTACAAGATATAATTGTAAACCAAGAAAACTGTGACTATCCGAGTGGTCGAAAGTCTTCTATAACACATAGGAAAAGTTATTTGCTCAATCCCTATGACTGACGGGATGGACTATCTCTAGTACAGTGTACTACATATAGTGGGGTGGGTGAATTGTTGTATTGATATACGCAGCTGCTGCTTGGCAGTGATGTCCTGTATCGACGTGCACTCTATGTGAATATAGAACTCTAAATATACTCATCTATGGATATATTCATATATGAATCTATTAATCTATGAATAGTTCATCTATGAATAGTATTTATATATATATATATATATGTGTGTGTGTGTGTGTGTGTGTGTGTGTGTATCAATCTATGAATGAATCCCTCCATGTATATGTTTATCCATGAATATATTCATCTATGACTTTTTCCATACCATATACACACATCAGTATGTAGTTCAAACCAAACACACCTTAGCCAAATGAGTAGCTCGTAAGCGGACAATTTTAGCAGACAGCTCCTCTGGTAACATATGCACCTTCACCTCAACCCCTATAATTGACATGGTCATATATGCTGTTTGAGCAAAGTGGGTATGCGAATGATGATGCCAAATCTGTCTGTGCATAGGTGCATATGAACGTGCATGTGGATGGGTCAGGTCAGCATCCATGGCAGATGGGAGATACTTATGGCTGTAATGAACATTGTATCATTATGGACGTGCATCTGTATGGGTCAGGCCAGCAGCAGTGGTAGATGGAAGATACCTGTAACACATAAATCTGTCTATAGATGCTTATGGACGTGTATGTGTAAATTATTCTAGTCTACAACCAGGTACGATATCACAGTGTAAGGCATACGCATGTATGTCAGTGTACGTGACATCTACACTTCTCCATATCAGCGTGTGTGCTTCTGGCAGTAACCAGCGCCCTTACTACCACGGGCCATACAAACACCTTCGCTGCTCAGAAGGCGGGCCGTCGTGTAGTTGAGGATGCAGCCACGCGTCGACTATATATAAAGAAACGTGATACATGTCCGATGCTATATGGTTTACATATGTTGGGGCTCTCGCAGGCGTCTGCACATGGTCTTATATTGTATTAAGGCAAATGAGATGCATCTGAAAGCATGCACGTGTGGTTTAAGTAACGCAGCTTACCACAAAACTTCCCCGCTACATATAGCGGATATGGAAAGCGTAGACACAGGCAATCAATAAATTTAGCATGGTACCTAAAAATAAAGCGAGTAACATTGTTCATTCCGAAACCAAGTTTAGCATGGAATTTAAAAATATATTACGAACCATTGTACATATAAAAATTAAATTTAGCATGGCATCAAAAAGTAGATACAGAGTACCATTGTACATGTAAAATCTCGATCGCACCTAAAAATATATATAAAGAGTACCATTGTACATGTAAAATCTCGATCGCACCTAAAAATATATATAAAGAGTACCATTGTATTGTCCGGCAAAAAACGTCTCGCCTAATACTGGTGCCATGGCAACCGATTGAAGTAACTGATCAACCTCCTTCTTGCTTTCCTTGAGGTCATTCTGAAGTGACTGCACACGCGTCTCTACTTGCGCAGAGTTGGGCGACTTTACTAATGACGCCACCCTGCAAAGCAGACACCATATATAGAATGAGGATATAAATAGAAGTGGGTAAGGAGCGATTCGATGGTATAAATGACCACAACAGACAACTGTGAGTACTTGTGAGTTGTTGTATGTCAACCAATTAGATTGCGCCAATCAGTAATGCAAACACCATATACAATACAAGGACAGGCTTGATATATATATATATATATATATATATATATGTATATATATTTATAGACGGACATACATATAATAATACATACCTCTGTACAATCTGTTCGGTATCACGATAGGTATCAACGGCTGCTTGTCCTACTACAGCTTCAATACGCCGTGTACCAGCAGCTACAGCAGATTCGGTCAGAATGCGAAACGGAAAGCATTCGATAACCTGATCCACGTGGGAGCCTCCACATAACTCAGAGCTGTATCTATTCTGGTAATGTATGCGCAAGAGCAGCATGAGAAGGGTATGTATGTGCATACATATACATACGTGCATGATGCAGTATGGATCTAAGCAAAGAGAGATGGGATACAGATACACAGAACATGCTCCATTATTAGGTTGAATGAGGGTTCATTATGCACCCCTTGACTCTTTGTTTGCAAAATATGATTCGGTTATTCCTAATCATTTGAAGTGCTACCGATTGGAGTCACCATAATATACGTATTGTCACCTATTGTAAATGTCTTATGAAGTATACCGAACTGTAATCAAAGACTATCTACCTATGCAAATGCGAAGGTCAAGGCTTTGCAACCGTAGACTCGCAACTCAAAGTTAACAGAACAACCAAAAATAAATACAAATCACATAGGCAATGGTCTATAGGTGCGGCATGGCTGAAACAAAGCATACTTTGAAGCCGACAAAAGCCAAAAATATAAATAGTACCATTTCACATAGGCAATGGTCTATATCTGCGGCATGGCTGAAACAAAGCATACTTTGTAACCGACAAAAGCCAAAAATGAAAATGAATTCATTTCACATAGACAATGGTCTATAGCTGCGGCATAGTTAAAACAAAGCATACTTTGTAACCAACAAAAGCCAAAAATGAAAATGAACCCATTTTACATAGGCAATGGTCTATAGCTGCGCATGGCTAAAACAAAGCATACTTTGTAACCGCCAAAAGCCAATAAAAATTAAAATTAAAATAAACGCCATATCACATAGGGAATTGGCTGAGAACAAGCATTGTTCTTTTTTAGCTGCCACAAGATCACACAGTACTTCCACATACCCCGTCCAGGTCCGTCAGTGTGACCAAATAAAAACAAACCCATATCACATTGAGAATTGGCTGAGAACAGGAACTGTTTTTTTTTAACCACCACAAGATCACACAGCACTTGCACATACCCTCACACAGCACTCTCACATACCCCGTCCAGGCCCGTCAGTGTGACCACCCGCACATCGTCTTCATACTTCTCACCAAAAAGGGCCATGGCCCCGCCATTGATGGCTTCCATATATGGTAAGTAGTTCGTTGTGACCGTTCGTGACGGCGGCGCTGGTGCAGGTGCGTGTGCAAATGTGCCTACAGCTGTGTGTGGCTGTGTGTGAGCGTGTGCGTGCGTATCTGTGTGTATATGTGTATGTGTATGTGTATGTGAATGTATGTGTGGTGCTGTATCTGCACCCGATCTCGAGAATCTATTGATAGCACTCTCAATGCCTCGCAGTTGTTTGGCCGTCAGAGCTTTTGAGTGCGTAAAGTCGAACCGCAGACGGTCGGGGGTCACCAAGCTCCCGGCTGAAACCAAGTATATATGGACAGAAAAATAAAAAGGTTTAGAAACAGAGCAAACCCCTGAGAGACCTCGCAGTATTGCGCTTTAGTGTTTTCCGGGTTTGGGGTGTGGGGTTCTAGGGTTTAAGGTTTAATCCCTTCATGTTTCACAGGCAAACCAGACAAACACATATTAAAAAGTAACCAATATTGATGCATACGAATACGTATACATACTTGCACATATAAGTTAGCTAGGCTCTCCTTGTATAATATGTTCACCCACCACAATCCGCTAAGCAACTGCAGACAGTGGTATAATGTATGGGAATCACCACATACGCCGCCAACCTTCGAGCACACGGATACACAGATACATTTTGTATATATATACTTTATATAAGTATACATATTTGGAATAGCGGTGTACATAATTGTAATACAAGTACATAAACTTTGCATTATATGTATATATATATATACATATAGGACATACCTTGGACCACATGTTCTCCTAACACCTTTCGCAGTGTCGCGTGTAGACAATGTGTGGCCGTGTGGTGTTGCGCAATGCGTTTGCGTCTCTCGGCATCGACAGAGGCGCTGACAGTATCGCCCACACTGATGAGCGGAGTATCTCCAATCTGATTGGATGAGCTATTTACAGTCGTGTTTTCATTGGCTGTGCTATTTAAAGTCGTGTTTTCATTGGCTGTGCTATTTATAGCCGTCCGTCGCATTCGCACCGCACTCATACCTTTGTAGGGCGTGAGAGTGTCGACGACTCTGTATGTGCAGCCATCGGCGGTACCCCCCGTGGTTGCCATGACAACACCGGTGTCACCCACTTGGCCGCCCGATTCGCCATAGAAAGGACAGGGATCTAATACAGCATACACGTCATTCTTCCTGCAGAATTATCAGTGGTTTAGTGTGTCCGTGTCTTAGTATACCAAAGACGGTTGTTCCATGTTAAAGCAGTACATACCCTACTCAGAGGTACTATGAACGAATAAATATGAACGAATGAATATGAACGAATGAACTCAAATGCTACGCGTAAACACCGCATGTGATCTGATACTGGGTACGATATTTCACAAACATTATCAAGAAGAGTACACCCACTGGCATATAGCTATACCACTGCATTTACAAGTGATCACAGAGAGACACTACAATACAACGCACAACATTATCCGTTAAAGTATAAGCACATAGACATACCTATACGTACACATATATTAGCAATCATAAGTGACGCTCAGGTACATAGACATACCTATACGTACACATTTAAAAGCAATCATAAGTGACGCTTGGGTATGCCAGCCTATATATTCTCAGGGTATACACTTACAAAAAGCACCACATGATAACAGCGTGCACCTACTCGTCCACGTGTACTGCCCTGACTACGGATTGAGTAGGGCCGAATCTGTCCTGAAAAGTGCTGCGAATGCCACTCTCACCCCAGCGGCGCATCACTGTGGCCGCAGTGGGTCCTTTGTCCGAAATTTGGGTCAGATTTTTCTGCCTATTTTCATAGCGAAAATCATGGGATCAGAACCATATATGTGGATCAGATTTTTCTGCCTACTTTTATGTTTATACGACATTGCGATCAACTCAGTGTATGGCTAATTCAAAGGTCGTTAATTCAAAGGATAAAGAGAGTGCACAAGACCACTATCATGCACGTACACACAAGCGCGCCAAAGCATGTGCGGCAATAATATCTTTACGTTTTGCACACAGTGTAATTTACGCCTTCGTTCTCAGTTCTTTTTCCTACTACATTAACTAAATATTTTACGTTTTGCACATACTGTTGGTTCACAGTTCACGTGCTGGCTTACTCTTGCTGATGTGGTTTGCGTGAGCTAGCACTTTCTCTAACTACATTAACCAATTATTATACGTTTTGCACAAATTGTTTACACATTTGTTCACAGTTCACGTGCTGGCCTACTCATGCTGATGTAGTTTGCGTGAACTAGCACTTTTTCTTACTACATTACCTAAACATTTTACGTCTTGCACACACTGTTTACACATTTGTTCACAGTTCACGTGCTGGCTTACTCTTGCTGGTGTGTTTTACGTGAGCTAGTTCTCTGTTCATCTATAATGTCCTCGACTGCCGCAACGTCCAGGGTATACCTGTGATAGAAAAGAACCCACTCAGGTCAAAAGCCCAGTCTAAAAATAGCACGCTTGAGACATCATTGATCTGAAACGAATAGAAAAAAACTACCAATAGCACAGTTGAGATATATTGTTTATTAAAGATAAATGGCACCATTTGAAAATAGGACATACGAGACAAAGTATTGAACGATTACAATATCTAACAAAAGCACACTGGAGGCATATAGTATTCACCTACCTAAGATATATATATATATATATGTATATATATACATATACACGTATATATATATATATACATATATATATATATATATATATATATATATATATATATATATATATATATATATATATATATATATATATATATATATATATATATAAGGAGTGCCGAATTTAAATACTAATTTGTATGCAAGTGTATATAAAATAGCCAAATATGGCAACTTACCCGTTTTGGCGCGCCATGACCATGGTCACATCCACAGGCAGCCCATGCCGTTCGAGCAAATGGAATGCTGCCATTGGCGGGAACACACTCTGTTCATTCGCATCTGATTGGTGAAAAGTTAAACCTTAACAATGATGCTATCTAATTGACCTTAAATACTATCAGCCTAGCAAGAGAGATACAGGGGAGCTACGACTTTCAATGATGATGGTGTGGCTGTACCTTGTCACGGAAATGTTTCCACAATTTGACATGTTGAGTTGTTGACACAGACTTCAGACATGTATTTCTAGTAGAGCTGGTATGCGTATGTGCAGATGCGTTTATATATATATATATATATATATATATATATATATGTGTGTGTGTGTGTGTGTGTGTGTGTGTGTGTGTGTGTGTGTGTGTGTGTGTGTGTGTGTTGCATACATACATACATATATACATAATATATACACATACAAATATATATATATATATATATATATATATATATATATATATATATATATATATATGTATGTATGTATGTATATATATATATATATATTCAAATATATATATATATATATATATATATCCATCCACCGCCACCGAACCACGTCAATGACATACGTTCATTCAGAGCCTGGTTGAATCTCTCCGCACCTCTCTCCAGTACCGAACTGAATGACACCTCTTCCTGTGTCAGGAGACCGCATATGGCCTTCTGGTGCAGGTGTACATCGCCATATAAGGCTTTCGGCAGTGTTTGCAAGAGTGTGGGATATAGACTGTTGGTAGCAATACAGTACAAATGAGTATAAGGAATAGCCAATGGCCGGCTAAGGAGGACTGGGCGAGGCCCACCTAAGTGACAAGCGATAACAATATGGGTCTCCGGTTGTGTAAGACTTGTGTATAATATTATTTTTTTATTTATATATAAATATATATGTATATATATATATATATATATATATATATATATATATATATATATATATATATATATATATTATATATATATATATATATATATATATATATATATATATATATATATATATATGTGTGTGTGTGTGTGCGTGTTTAAGTTTTCATTTGGCAATAACACCCCCCCACACACTGCCATTTAGAATAGCCAACGCTCAGTACAGCTAGTAATCACTATGTTGTATATACACCGAATGTATACTGGATACGTACCTTCAATATACACTAATTACTTTCGTTAAATATCGACCTGATTGTATACCAAATATTTCATTTAT
>LUCW03000435.1:0-12500 GCA_001586965.3 Sphaeroforma sirkka | reverse complement strand
CCGCAGCATATTTTTTTTTGCTGTGTGAGTATACTCGAAATGTATGTGCTGGATGATGCACTTGCGGCCTGGCGTGCATACCTATGGTACGCCCAATGGCGTATCCAAGTAAGAGCCCCATCACAGCCACATGCAATAGGCTATTTGCACCACGCTTTATCGTTGCATGCGGGCACTGGTATTATACTGTAAGATGTATGTATATATACACCATTCCGACTATGTATACCTTATAACTATTGATATGTATATAAATACAAACATATATGTGAAACCTGTGGTGCACTTCATGGCCCTCGCGTAACTGTGCAATTGTGTGAACTGTGAAAGCAAAATCCATTCAACCCAACCCATGGAACCGCGCTCAAATTTTTAAAGTTTTTGTGAAAATATATCTGTTTTTTATTTTTATATAAGGTCCCTCGAATTTCCCAAAATTCGGTCCTTACTCTCCAAATCCAAAAGTCGGGCCAAAAAATTATTATCACAGTTTTGGCGCCAAAAAAATCATAAAATCCCAAAATTCGGTAGTAGTAGCTTTATTCTTAGGTTTACGATATAAGCAGTCGTTGGTCCTCTTCGTCCTTGTTTTCCTTATGTCCTTAGTGAAAGTCTCCACTCTAGCGCTGGACGTGGACTGCCTTTTTAGTCCGCCGGGACCTATCTCTATCTATTCCCGAACGAACTTGTACTACTAACATCCAAGGCTTTTAACTATAACTTTAGCACTCATAGTGAGAGGGAAAGGCATGGGCCTAGAAAACCCTCTGCTACGAAGTTCTCGAACTTTCTCATGGCGTCATCGTCTATGTATATTCGTAGACACTTTTGCTTTGTTCGTGAATATACATAGACAATTTAAGTATGACCGATGAGAATGACACGCAAAAAAAATCATCAGGGCCTGGATATATACGATTAACCCTGGCTTGGGCCCCGAATTAAAAACCCAATACGAATTTTTAGAATCTTGACTCATCATTCGGGACCTGCCAAAATTCAGGGTATACCGAAGAGTCTCGAAAATTCATTAGGAGTCCCGAAACTCCTACAGTTAAAAACAAAACAAAACATAGGTTTTCATACATACATAGGGATAATATTATTTATTTCAAAAATGACAAGTATGTATGTTACAATGTATGAACATATGGTATGGCTCTCATAGTCGCTGTAGTGGTTCAGGAAAGATTGATGGGAAGAAGTGGGCAGTAAATTCCCGTTTGAAGCTTGGGCCAAGTGAGTCGACAATGGAAGATATGCGCTGAGTCATTCGGGCCGGTGTTGACAAAACACTGTTACTATCGAATGTTCCATATATTCGCTTGCTGACCTACTAAGTAGAGTACCCACCTCTGTGGCACGGATCGGGTCTGCGTCGTGTAGTGCCGCGGAATGGGTTAGTGTAGAGTATGAAATACCGAGAAGGACCAGGTTATTCGTCATAATCCGGTAGAGGAGCGAGGATGGGGCTAAGCCAATGCCGCACCAGACCACGGGTACAGTCAAATAGAAAAAATCTTTCGGAATATAAGCCTCAAGACCGTCGGGGCCCAAAACACGTTTTTTCTGACATTTTCTAAGAAAATTAAAAAAAACACACACACAAATACACACATCAATACACCTACAACACACCTCACCTACAGTCACAGCGTTAGTATCGCTACCTAACACGCATACGATGTGGGTCGTAGCACTGTACAGCCTAATTAGACTACGTTCTTTCCAGTGAGCACATCGGATTTCTCATACGATGCAATTCAGCCCCACTTTTTGCCATCAGAAGGCGAGATCACTTTGCACTCCGATTACATAGTAAACTACTTTTATCTAAACATCATCAGGTTTCACACTAGCAACCATGTCGAGTACAAGGCGCATCCCACAGAAAGAGAAGGCGTTCAAGCAGAGCTGTATATGTGAACTTAAAGGATGTTTGAATCGTACTGCTCGCAAAATTAGACTACCACTCAGTGATGATGCCATTGCGCTTCGATGGATAAAAATAAACCAACCACACGGGAACGAAGATACATGGCAGAAGGCTATGGCTAAGAGCCGAACGTTACATAACAATGCATTTATCAACGCTTGACACTTCCCCTTATAGCAACTAGTGAATAGAGGTAATGGTATACACGCCGGGCCTAACACCATGCCCAAACTGATGCATCAATGGAACGCAGATCGGAATATACCTCAAGTTGTGCAGGGCGAGTATGCAAGGGTACAGTGTATATGTGCCACGGAGGTTATTTTCTTGTTCCCCGTGGCCAAAGATATAGAAAGAGGGCGATAAGCTGGGTAGAAATAGTTGTGCGCGATCAGAAGAAAAAGAAACAGATCATATCCGACTTAAATGATAACACATCAAAAAGGAAGTATCGCATTGCTAAGCACCACTTCCCCACTGAATACATTAAGAACAATGAGAGACGAAAAACTCTCGTACCCGGGGCTATGCCGTCGTTTACTCCAGTTCACTTACAACCGAAAACAACGTCTAGATCTACAACTACACTTTCTGACCGAGCTTGGATGCAGTTCTTACGTAGTGATGGAATACTCACAGCTGCGAGCAGTGGAAGAAACACTGTAATAACACCATTCCATCGTACTGTTCATATACTTCATATGCTCACACTGGAACAGACAGCCGTGATAACACATAGGTCATCAGCATTCATAAACACTTGCAGAGATAGTGACAGCAAATGTTTGAAATGCCTTGAGGAGAAACGCTTTGAGCTAGTAGAACAATTATTTAAGATAATTAATTATAAGGGCAGATGCGAGAGTTTACAGTTATGGGATGCCGTGTGTGTTAAGCGATGTAAGGGTTTAGTAGCCAAAGACATGGCCAGAAGCAAGAACATTGAAGATGAAGATGAATCGTCGCCACAAGATTCTACAACCAGAAGCAGATATGTGCCTGGAAACGGAAAGGGCACGCACGCATTGACATCTTTTGAACAGTTCGTGTTCTTTTTATATGTGTTGCGTTATATGCGTGCTAAAATGGCCAAATCAGCAGATGGGTTTGGGATTAGTGAGTCCACTGCAAGGAGATTGTACCTAGCGCGGGTATATGCATGTGCTGATATATTTGATAGTATAATGCCATTCTGTTCGGCAGCTCAGGGCAAAGCTGGTCTTGCCCCAAGAACGAAGACTGCTTTATGTACAAGAGACAGTGCTATATACATCGGAGACGCCACAGAGCGAATAGTGAAAGATCTGCATGCGCAGTGCCCATCATTGCATGTCGCATCACATTCTGTAAACTTCGATGGAAATTACTAGGTTTCAAACTATATTAAACTAAAATACAATTTAGTCAGTTAGGATTTAGCAGTGGTAGCTTGTGTAAGAATGATCGGGACTGCCTCTTGTTAAGAGCCTAAATATCCTCGATCACACAGGGCGTACCTCTAGCTGTTCTTTATTGAATAATTTTCACTAGAGTACTAAGTGTTCATGACCACTTGCCTAATTTGTAAATAGACATAATAACGTAAGTCACGTTAATACATTAGCTGATATAAATAAAGTTCCATCTGAAGAAAAGTTAAAAAAAAAAAAAAAAGACTTATTGGATTTTGGAGATTGGCGGGAGGACCAAAATCTATAAGTAGTAGTTCGGAGATTATAAAATTTAGTTTATAATATCCTACATCTACTAATGTCTCAAATAGGTCCAACTAGATGAGTCATACCAAATACTCAGGCTATTGGAGCCATCAAAGTGAATTTAGAACACTTTGGAAATATTGGAAAAAGAGCTTGTACTAAATTATTTAAAATACAAATAAAACCAATGTATTATCTCAATTGATCTTGATATTTTAGACTGACCGGAGGCCGTATTTCTACAATTCCGATTATAAAAAACATGAAACAATGAAGCATAACGTCACATCGTACATCTGCCACGCATCTCCTGGCTTCCCAGTCGCAGCCACCGACAATGGTATACACTCATTCATGAGGTATGATGCTATGCTCAAAAGTGATAAGATACCAGTTCTATACATGTATGATAAAATTCTAACGGATAGGTATGAATTGGAAAGAATAATGTTTACGTTGTGACCCCGAGAAAAAAAAAGAACAACCAAATCGTCTTTGAGCAAAGACGTACTGTTGCCGATCGCAACGTAGCGCGCGAGAGGTGCAATATTGAACGCTCTATGGAAGAGCTGAAGAATTATGCTGCTTTTGACACAAAACAAAGTTATATAACAGCATCTGAGATAGTTTTGGCGGACAAAGAAGCCCAGTGTGTACGTGGCTTGTAAATCTAAAGCCACTAAGCCATAACTGGCAAGTTGCAATGACAAAGCGTGATACTGAAATGAAGAAGAGAGACGATCAAAATGATACAAAGAATAGAGCGATTATACCCAAAAATGGAGATGGTATTGTGACAGAATTTTAAAGCTTGAATAAATACGAATGTTTATGAAACATCATTGATTCCCCTGCAATTTATTTCCTTATCGATTGAACAGTAGAATGGTATCTATCTTCAAGCCTCTATCTCGCACGGTTGTAAACTTCGATGGAAATTACTAGGTTTCAAACTATATTAAACTAAAATACAATTTAGTCAGTTAGGATTTAGCAGTGGTAGCTTGTGTAAGAATGATCGGGACTGCCTCTTGTTAAGAGCCTAAATATCTTCGATCACACAGGGCGTACCTCTAGCTGTTCTTTATTGAATAATTTTCACTAGAAGTACTAAGTGTTCATGACCACATGCCTAATTTGTAGATAGACATAATAACGTAAGTCACGTTAATACATTAGCTGATATAAATAAAGTTCCATCTGAAGAAAAGTTAAAAAAAAAAAAAAAGACTTATTGGATTTTGGAGATTGGCGGGAGGACCAAAATCTATAAGTAGCAGTTCGGAGATTATAAAATTTAGTTTATAATATCCTACATCTACTAATGTCTCAATAGGTCCAAGTAGATGAGTCATACCAAATACTCAGGCTATTGGAGCCATCAAAGTGAATTTAGAACACTTTGGAAATATTGGAAAAAAGAGCTTGTACTAAATTATTTAAAATACAAATAAAACCAATGTATTATCTCAATTGATCTTGATATTTTAGACTGACCGGAGGCCGTATTTCTACATAGCCCCCAGTAGCTTTTAGAACTACGAACGTACGTTAAGATACGATCTAGTTGGTAAAGCGAAAACCAAAGTAAAAAAAAAAACGGTTTCGGTCATGACTTATCGAGTAAGTATGTGCCTATATGTGCGAGTTCAAGACTCATGTTGTACTCTATGTCGTTTAGTATTTGGTCCAGTAACCATTTCCGATGTAGGCGCCTTACGTTTATTATTTGGTAAGGTAATAGTCAAAGGCTGCTCTTCATTAGTAGGTAAGTTTGAACAATTTTCTGCACTGTTGGTAAGCAGATCAGAATGTTTAGTCACGTAGGAAGTAGGTGGCAAATAGGAAATTTCAGATCCGTCAGGGTTTGTAGTCACCTGAGGAAACCCTTTTCGTTTATCTCGTGTGTTCTTATGTAAACGCTTATTCCATTTCTTATTAAAGATACGAAGAAAGTCGCGAGATTCACGAAATGCATCGGAGGTTAGCCAAGCTACTGTCCCATCCATGAAACGGGTCTTGTGGTAAGTGTAACCGTCTTCGGATATTTTGTCAATTATATCTTTGACTTGTGACTCCATAACTGGTACATCAGAATCAAATGAGCGAGCGAATGAGAGTTCGGAGGTAGGGATACGGTGAGTGCCTAAATTGGTTGCGCTAGTACCATCAATGTTATTCACTTCGTATGTATCACTCTTCTCATCATGGTAAGAAATAGCAAAAGGTCCTATCGTCTTAGAAGAGAGTTCGGTAACGTTGGCGTTTCGATTTATAATGTTAACGTAATCGCCGACTTTGAACTGAACAATTTTCTTAGTGTTATTCCATCGGTCATATGTAAACTTCGATGGAAATTACTAGGTTTCAAACTATATTAAACTAAAATACAATTTAGTCAGTTAGGATTTAGCAGTGGTAGCTTGTGTAAGAATGATCGGGACTGCCTCTTGTTAAGAGCCTAAATATCCTCGATCACACAGGGCGTACCTCTAGCTGTTCTTTATTGAATAATTTTCACTAGAAGTACTAAGTGTTCATGACCACATGCCTAATTTGTAGATAGATATAATAACGTAAGTCACGTTAATACATTAGCTGATATAAATAAAGTTCCATCTGAAGAAAAGTTAAAAAAAGAAAAAGACTTATTGGATTTTGGAGATTGGCGGGAGGACCAAAATCTATAAGTAGTAGTTCGGAGATTATAAAATTTAGTTTATAATATCCTACATCTACTAATGTCTCAATAGGTCCAAGTAGATGAGTCATACCAAATACTCAGGCTATTGGAGCCATCAAAGTGAATTTAGAACACTTTGGAAATATTGGAAAAAGAGCTTGTACTAAATTATTTAAAATACAAATAAAAACCAATGTATTATCTCAATTGATCTTGATATTTTAGACTGACCGGAGGCCGTATTTCTACATAGCCCCCAGTAGCTTTTAGAACTACGAACGTACGTTAAGATACGATCTAGTTGGTAAAGCAAAAACCAAAGTAAAAACGGTTTCGGTCATGACTTATCGAGTAAGTATGTGCCTATATGTACGAGTTCAAGACTCATTCAAACTAAATCCTAACTGACTAAATTGTATTTTAGTTTAATATAGTTTGAAACCTAGTAATTTCCATCGAAGTTTACACATACGCTTTAAGTAGGACGCGATTCTTGTGCTCGAGTAAACAGGAGTAAACAACGTTCTGCATATGCTCGATCTTTTGTAGCCACGGGGTAACGTGTTTCTCGGGCGCAGTTTTATCAAACGTTGCTTGTAATTCACTATAGCGGCCAAAGTAATAGTGAAACGGGAGTGTTCCAGTTTGAGGATTCATGCAGTTATTCATTTGAGTCTGAGCCCATTTCAAATGATAAGGCCACATATCCTCAACGTCGTCTAGTGCGGTACGCAAGAGTTTCTTAAGTTCTCTATGACGTGTCTCATTTGCACCCTGCGTTTGAGGTTTGTAAGGAACACCACGCCTATGGGTCATGCCTGATACGAGTATAAGTGCCTCCATTACGTCGGTACAAAACTCACTACCGTTATCAGAACATAGTACTCGGGGGAAACCGAAGTCATTAAAGACGTGATAGCATAATTCTGCCACTGTTTGTGGACGTTTGTTCGGTATTGCATAAAGCAAGTTATAGCCCGAAGCCACACATAAGAAATGACAGATATATACATCGCCAGTATGCTTGGATCGCGGGAGTTTAACCAAATCGACTATGACTCGGCGCATCGGTTGGTCTTCTGTCACACTTTTTAGGGGTGCCCAACCGTATCGCTTGATCTGGCTCTTTTCACAATCAGTACAGCGTCGGTATACTTCACGTATGGTTTCTTTCAGCGCCGGGTGATCAAGCCCTGCACGAATAGCCATTTTATAAGTATGCTCATATGCTCGATGCGTTAAATTATGTATAATTTTAACTCTACTTTCGAGCTCCTCTAAGTCAGTCAGATTCTGCGTAACGCTGGCTGGATGAACCATAGTCCTGTTGGAAAGGGCAACCTCAGTATCAGGAGGGGTAGACTCCTGAGATACATAATTGACAACATTAGATTGTTGAAGTATCTTCTTCAGTTGTTTTGCAACTCCTGGCTGTTCTTTAAGCAGCGCTTTAAGTAGTTGAGTGCGAGCTTCAGGTTGTCTTAAAGTTTTGAGTCTTTGATCCATGGCCTTAGCTAGTTCCATGTTTTTTTACGATCTAATGCCGTTTCAATCGGCATTACCTCGACTGCAATCTTGTTGGGTGCATGTGTTGTACGAGTCTTGAGCTTTTGTTCAAACTCTTTAGACTCCTCTAGTTTAGCAAAGAATTCGGTTGAGGGTTTCCACTTAGTGGTACCTGCAGGACCGATGCGACAAACAATTGTGTGTTTCCAAGGTGTCTTCTTAATAGAATAGGATCCCTGATACAAGAACGTGTCGGTTTCACGGTCGACATAAATAGGTTCGTCTTGAATCATATTAATTAAATCACGTATCCATGGGTCGGAGTTACGTAAGGGACAACACAGCGTAATGGTAGATTTAGTAATATTAACATAATTTAACAACTGTGCGATAAGTTGACAAGGTGGGTTAGCCCACGCATTATGCTTTGATAAGTCAAGCTGAAATGCATCACCTTTAGGATGAGTCAACAACCTATATTCAGAAACCTGTTTGTTATGTTCTGCGGCGAACATATCAACAGTAAATGGACCCCATCGTGATTGAGCGAGGTTAAACCATTTCTTATTTAGCATCCAATCGGTTGCTAATAACTCCTTGACTGTTTTCTGGTAGTCGGGCACAAGTCGAGAGAGCATGTCAGGAAGATGGTTATGTATTCCTGGTATGTGTGTTATATTAAAAGCGAACTTGGCAATAATGTCATGCCAGCGGCTCACCAACTGTGAATCAGGGTTCATATCTTTTAAGCATGTTAAAGACTTTTGATCACAGGCGACAGTAAAGTAACTTCCATAAAGGTAGTCTTTAAACTGTCTTAGCGCAGTAACTATAGCAAGGAGCTCTTGTTTAACGGTAGGGTAATTCCGTTGACTCTTATTATAACTCTTGCTAAAGAATTGTATGTAGCGCGGTTTACCATTTATCGTTTGGTAAAGCACTCCACCTACCGCTCGATCTGAAGCGTCGGTTGCTACTTGGAATGGGACACCATCCACAGGGTACTGCATGATGGGTGCGTCCATTACTTTACTTTTGACTAGTTTAAATGCATCATCACATTCTTTAGTCCAAAGCTTTCCCAAAGGTCCTTTGTGCTGCCGTAGGTGACTGAAAGGCTTTAAGTAATGAGAAAGATGCGGTACCGAATCCGGAAAGAAGTTAACAAACCCACACACAGAGTTCACATCTCTTCCAGTAATTGGTGTTGATAAATCCAACAGAAACTGTTTCTTGCCAGGATCAATTTCTACCCCTGCTGCAGATACTTTGTAGCCAAGTAAGTGTATAGTATCGTTAGCAAAAGAACACTTGTCTTCGTTAATCTTAAGTTTAGCATGATTAAGTCGCTTTAAGACTTCTTTAACGAGTTTAGCATGTTCATGTGCTGTCTTTGTAAAGATAACTATATCATCTAAATAGACTGATACGTTATACGACAGGTCCGCAAATAGTTTCATCATAACTTGTTGGAAGAAAGAAGGTAACATGTGTAAGCCTTCAGGTGCACCTTTAAACTGGTACTTCTTACCTTGCCAAGTAAAGGAAAAGTATTTCCTATGAGGCTCATATATCTGTAGTTGATGGAATGCAGCTTTTAAGTCTATCTCGGAAAAGATAGTCGCACCCTCCATTTTGCGTAGTATCTCGCTTATCTTAGGTAAGGGAAAACTATGTTGCGGAATTAGTTTGTTGATTTGCGACAGGTCTAGTACTACTCTTGTTTTACTAAAACGTTCCATCAGATTTATATTGATCGACCGCTAAGAGAGCTAAGTTAACTGGGGTTGCATCATAATTGATTTCAATTAGACCCTGTTTTAACCAATCTTCGATTTGGGTTTTGACAACGTCTTTGTGTCTCCAACTCACGTAGTTATGTGAAGGACACTTTAACTTAGAGAAGTCGACGTTTGTTAAGTCAAGTCTAACGTACCCATTAGAGAACTTAAACATACACCAGTCAGTTATTGCAATCTTCCTGTTCTGTATAATTAAGTCCATAATTATATCGGTGAAGTGCGGAATCATATCCTTTGCTTCACCTTCCGGAGGTTTAGGTATCTTTAACATATTATCATCTGACTGATCTTTATTCGGGTCTAGCCCATTAGGCAGACCAGTGAGTGTTATACCTAAACTGAGAAGATCAGTCATACCTATAATTAAATCGTATTTCTGAGACATGTCAGTAACGATTAGGTGAGTCTTCACTTCTTTTCTATCTGACAGCATTATGTGTGCATAGTCAATGGCTTGTTCGCAAGTAGTAACTTTGCCATTTCCCAAGATTAAATCAGTTGTTTCGTTATGGACAGCCATATCTGTAGCGTAGGCTACTCGGCGTGAGATAGCAGAGACTTCAGCCCCTGGATCAAATAGTGCCATAACTTTTTCTCCATTTACGAAAACTGCTTGAAAGATACGTTCATCTCCTTTGGTATGGATTTTATTGAACATTTTCTCATAATCTTGCTCTAGTGCACACATATGGTACTGTCAGTGCTTAACTTGGACGTCCGGTAAGTCCTTGCAATCCTCTTTGTGCCAACCGTTAGTACCCTTGCAAGTAGCACACTCTTTCATATAGTGTCCAAAATCTGGCTTGCCAGGTGCACACTTAACAGGGTCGTGTCTACCATTCCACTTGCCATTACGTTTTGTGAGGTTGTAACCACACTTCTTGCAAGGCGCTCTCACCTTCTTTTCACCTTTCGGTTCGGTAGAAGTAGAGCCAGTACCCCCTCCAGTAGTAGTGTGAGGTTTCTTAGTACTACGCGCACTGTTAGTCTCTACTGCGTTACGCTTAGTGGGCTGGGTGTAGCTCGTGGTACTAAGTACTCTAGTAGAGGGATTGGTATGCTTGTGAACTATCTTCTCAAAGACAGACCAAGGCATAGATCGCAAATCACCATAGGCGATGATGTCATCATTGACTTTCTTAAAGAAGTTAGCTCCCAGAGTCTCCATCATCTGACAAATTAATAAATATTCGCCAGTATAGGTACGACCACCCATCCGAGTATTCATATGTGTCATATGAGCTAGAGCACCTCGAATAGTGGTATCGTTCGCAAAGAAGTTGCGAGACTCTAGAAGTTCACGGTCACGTGCATCGTCGAAAAAGGTGTTAAGTATATTATCACGCAACTGGTGCCAGGGTAGGGCTTTCCAGTTGGGCTCATGGGCCTTCAAGATAGTTCGCCATTCACCTGACTCACAGAAATGAATAAAGGCATTCATCATCTGCTTATTCTTAAGGCTGGCAGACTCCTTAAGTTGGTCGAAGGCCTTCAGTGTTTCCACTGTACTCTCATTAGTAGAGAAATCGATCTCAGCCTGCGCGTTACCTAGCTGCTTTATAAAGCTTGGTTCTAAGTGTTCACGAGGCTCATGCTCAGTGCTACGGGCTGCTAGTGCCAAGATGGTGTCTATTTCCTTTCTCTTGTTATCGATTAGATAGCGAATGTTATCCGCTTTCCTATCGTCAAGGTCAGAGTCATTCAATAGACGGTCCTCAAGGACTTGCATACCAGAGCGTAATAGCCTGAGACGAGTATGTCTGGTTCTCACTTCCTCATCCTCAGGATTAAAGCGGGAACTCTCTAACGAGGTACTGGTGTAGCGATTGCCAAAATCGTGATTACCAGGGTTAGTTGGCAAATGAGGGTCGACATTACGAGGATGGTAAGCCTCATCGAGTTCCATACGATCATATCCTCTGACAGGGTTAGGTTTGTCAAGAGGATGGTCAATGGTAGCATCAGAGCTATAGAGATTAAATTTTGAAATATTTCCTCTCTCACCAGTGGTAGCTGGCTTAGTGGTACACGTACTGGCTGGTAAACCAGTAGGTCTCGGGTTCGAAAATCGGCCATGAGTTTTCTTCTTCTTCTTCAGTATAGGAAGAATATCAGCCAAGTGGGACACGATAGAGGGGTCCACAACTGTTGCTGCCGCTAGCTCCTTCAAGAGCGCTTCAGTGCGGTTCAATTAGCGTCGAGATTGAGAGGATCCAACCACTCGTTGTCGAGTTATGGCGTCCTCAGCTTCGGCCCCAAGATTTGAGCTGAATGGAATGGCTTCTCCATCGATGGCGAAACCGAAATTTTCGGACAGGTCCAATACTTCCTTTTCACTCTGGATTTGTGCTGGAGTGTCCTTTAGATGTGGAGTTATAATGCCTCCGACATTCGTATCCACGAATTTTCCAGCCTTTCGACGTTTATCCCCAATATTTGACGACACGTGGTCAGGGGCAAGCTGGGGTCCTGAGCTTCACTCCTAGGTGATACACGGACGCTGGCAAGCCTTTCCATGGTAGTAGATACCTCTTCTTCCAAGGCTTTAGGATCCGACGAGTCATCCTCAGAATAATCCTCTGTACCAACCTCAAAATTTGCTTCCCAACAGTTTCCTCGGCAGGCTCAACTCCAGACAGGCTAGGTGTTTCCACAGGGACCTCAGGAACCTCGGCAAGCTTAGCAGGCTTAGAGCTAGCGGCTCCCTTGCCTTTAGAAGTACCCTTAGCCATAGTATTTGCTGGATAGTAAATCAAAAAAAACATCAGACAGTCTAGAAGCAGTACACTACTGTAACTACTAAATAACTGAAAATTATGTAAACTTCGATGGAAATTACTAGGTTTCAAACTATATTAAACTAAATACAATTTAGT
>LUCW03000434.1:27500-41480 GCA_001586965.3 Sphaeroforma sirkka | reverse complement strand
TCTGTGCGATTGAGTCGCTTTGTACACCCAACGCTATGTAAGAAGGGGAGGTTACCATTGGATGGGGTACTGTTTTGCAGAACTTTCTCTACATGTCCAGATCTGTATCTAACTGTACGAAAATTATTGTGTATTTTGACATTCAGTGCGTCTTTCATACATATATGTGCCCTTCCAAATAGTTGATAGGTTTAGGGTCTGGTGAGACCGTCATGGTATTTAACTGAGTTTTGACTGGTAAAAGAAAACTTTAAAGAAAAGTATTTGGTCCCATGTTTGTCCCAGATTTTTTAAATTTCTGAGGCTATGTCTGTGTAGGTGGTGCAGGGGCGACGGGTGATGGCGATGTCATGTTGCGCTTCCTGCCCAGTTTTCAAGCGGTACAGTTAATGAAACACGGAGCTGTCCCTGACTGAGGCGTGTGAACAGGCTTTGAAGAAAATTAGTCATGTGTATCCGGACTTTAGTGGTATGTGAAAATTCTTCTCTCGAACTCTTGTGATCGTTCGCACTGCTATCTTTGAGTATTGTGTTTCCAGCCTTTTAGCTATTGGTTCAATTTGCGGTTATACTTCTGATCGTTTGAAATGCTCAGATCAACAATCGAAAGACATGGTGAGTTGGAGTTCTATAGAAATTCACTGCTAAAAAATATGCCAAGGTCGACATTATTTTCATGTATTTATCTAGACACACATCCGCTTGCCATAAATATGCTTGCCGTTGGATGTTTAGGAAATACAACTAAATCCAGTAGGTTGTTCACTAATAGTTGCTTCAATCGCTAGCAACCACGCACCTGTTTAACGATACATCATATATACAATATTTGGCGGATAAAATTGTGACAAAAGTAGTTTGTTCACATATAGAGTAGTTTTGCTCGCCACACTTGCAATAGATTCAATGACTTTTTCACGACAGATACAAATATTCAATACTTTGTTAATTAGTAATTTTTCTCATACGTTGAAACAGTATCCGGTGTAGTTTCAGTAGCGTTTGGTGTAATCTCATTATAAGTGTTTTCATATCTTTTGTTCTCCTATGCCATTTTGTGGTGGTATGCCTTTATGGTATCCTAAACAAATGATTATTTGGCGTGAGTTAAATCATCACTATTGACCAAATTTGGCATTTTCCATCTGTGGAAGAATCGATGGTATAACTGTGGCCTCGATTTTCTCCTACTTTGTCTATCCCTTTCGATTCAAATTAGATATTGTCTAAGGCACAGAAATATGTGGTAGAACATAAGCGTTTAAAAAACATAAATAGTATGATACGTCTGAGCTTCTGATCTAGAACATGTTCGATCCGACAAACAACTTTACTGACGCCATGAGTGACTTACATCTGGACAGGTGGCATGGTCTGTGTCAACAAACAAGGAGAAATAGGCGCTGCTTCGCACAACATAAATTTTCAGTACACAACCGCAACCCTTGGCGATGAGGAGCCCGCGGTCGTTCATGTACCAAACCTATTGTCGGCCATGGAGCTCTTAGAGGCACACTGAAATCAGCTAGCACCTTCAATCGGAGGTAGTTTATATCAGTCGAAGTAGTGGTGGGTAATACGACTCAAAACTATGTCAGAGATGGTTGCGAAGATACAAAATAGGTTAGAATGTGTGTTTTACGGGGTGTAGCTGTAACACTCGATGTGTCTCACCTGGCAAAGCATATAAACTTAGAATTAATAAAAATCAGTCTGAAACCCCACCTTCGCCTGAAACCCCATCTTCGTTTATAAACCCTTTTTATAATACATATAAAATATGTACTTTACACCTAAAATTTACATATATATTATGTACTATTGTGATTATTTATGAGTTATTGTATTAGGTGCTTCGGAATTATTGCTATGAGCCTACAGAAGTACCTATATTTACGCGAGAACTTTTTTTTGTAGCCTCGTGAACAAACTGCACTTCTAATGAATGGCAAACCTATATTGGATTCTGGCGACCTTGTTTTGATTCTTCATTTTGTAAGGACAAATATTATTCAGCTTCATCAGTTCGTCATCAATAGTAATCGAAGTCAGTTTACGCTATAATTATATATCGTTGATTATAAATAGTGGATTTTGTAGAGTTTATATTTGGAAGCACCTGAAAAGTGTAAATAACAGTCAGTTGACCTCTCCGGCATTCACGCAACTTTGAAAGCTTAACTGTACTGAGTAACTGTAATTGAACAGCAAAGTTGGTAGCATGCTTACAACACTTTTTATTAACTAAATTTAGTCATAGTCATTTCTTTATACACAGCTTGATTCAGCCACACAAAGTCTGCGGATCTTTGCAAACCTATGTGTTGTTTCATTGAACTTTTGTAGTCCCGTAGAAAAGTTACAAAAGTTCATACTCTTTAGAAGATGAAGTTTTCATGGATGTTGGTATTCTATTCAATACTAATAATCAAAATCGTTACCATTCGGTACCGCGCATGTATCAAATCATTGTGCGCAAGTTCTGAAAGATGAACGAGACGATGGCATGAATACCAGCTTCAGCTGCACGACTTTACGTATTGTGAATCTATATCCTGGATTCAATTGGCGCATGGTATTCATGTTTTGCACACTTTTGATTGCACAGTCGTAGCTACGGTATAAACCGATATTGCTCTTGCGGTCTACCTTTGTTTTTTGGGTAAAATTTGTCAGTATACTGAATATTGCTATGTTGTGGGTAATAAATTAATGTCTATTCCTTGCAAGTGAAGCTCTTCAGGAGTTCTGACTTCCAAGCTCCAACCTTCCGGAAGACATGCTTGTCTATTTAGTTTAGTATTTGACGACTGAACAATACTCGAAGATAAAATTTTACCTCGAGGACGTGAAGCGTATTGCCTCTTTTCAGGTATCAGTAGTGAGTGTGTTGTTCATTTTTAGTTGTCAGTAGTAAAGCGTGTTGCTCATTTCCAATATCAGCATGGCGAATACACGAGCGAACAAACCAAAAAATTCGAGCAAATAACGAAGATTCTCTACTACTATGAGTCAAAGTCTTCTTGAGTCAACCTATCCAAAATTAAATATAGCGATACATATGCAGACCCATCATTATAATTTGACTTTAAAATATATGAAACGACAACCAAGTTGTCGTAGATCTCTTGATGACAATAGCTACTATTTTGTGTTTTGTTAGTTAAAATTTATATCAAGTTGATGCGGTATACTTTTAGCCATTCGTGCTTACAAAATAATTTATTTTTTTTATCGTTGTTGTCCGCATTTGCCGTGGCTCCATTTTTTGAGCAGTACATAGCGATGATTTTTTTATTTGTGAATAAGGGCGAAAATCGTTTTGAAATTAATCAATTATGTGTGAAAGCAAATGCGTCGCTTGCTATATATCAAGCAGATGCAGGAATTCACGATCCTATGTAAAACGCTATCCTACAAGAGCCCATAATATTAAAATCTGCAAATGGAAGTTGCATATTTAAAATAAAATGTAGCAGAAATCAAGACGATTCTATATTCAAACGACATGACCATCTTAAATTTTACGCATTGCACAAAGTTGCCTGATTTCGAAAGCGATGCAAAGCTACAGATCAAATAGATGAACCAATTCACATTGCCAAAGTATATGAAAATACCCAATCGCGAGCTTGAAATCGAAGCCGCAAACAAAATAGTCGCAGCACTAAAGAGCGAATACTCAAAGAAACGTCTGCATGGAGAAACCAGATGATCAAAGTAGGTCAACGGCTGCTGGTCAGATAGAAAGACCGCAACTATACGGAAGTGATAAATTTGGAGGAAATACTCTAAATGTATATATATGGCCTGCATGAGAAAATCACTATATGTACGTACAGATTTACGGGTACATTTTCTAATTGCTCAAAGTAAATTCGCTAAATGTGGTATTCAATGCCTTTTCTCAAATCTTTTCAAATAAAGTTTAGAAAGAACATTTTAATAAAGAAATAATAAAGATATGCAATACCATATAGTTGGAAAAGATTACCAGAACGGGTCTAGCATGATTGAAGATGTCACCAGATATGCGATGTTCAAAACGACATCAAACCGAAAATAGATATGTACGATAGCGAACAGATATGGCCCAGCACATCCAAGAAATGTTAAACATCAGAATTGTACTTTCACGCAGCATAACATATCTGCAGAACAGAGTGCACCTCCAAATAACGCTTAACCAGTATTACCCACCTAGTCATATTTCAGTATTCGTCGTTGAGTTCACAACAAACTCAGCAGGATCGGAATAATAACTTGAAAGGTCATATTGAGGTATACATTGACGATCAACCTGCTGTTGCCTACGAACAAGTGTTGATCCCAGCCTTAAACGAATTCATGAATGTATGGGCTTAGGAAACATACTACCATTTCCTACTTAAGGTGATGTAGAGAAAGCTGTTAACCAAACCAATTACATTTAAAAAAGTCAAGAATTGTTTTAAGAACTATGAAATATGAACCCTATAAAGATACGGTGCAAGAGCTATGTATCGTTTGGGTATGCCTAATAACTACAGGGTCCATGTGACACGAAATTCAAAAGGTATAACAATATCAAACCTAAGACGACGAAGTGTTGATCATAGCCTTAAACGTTTTCATGAATGTATAAGCTTAGGAAACATACTACTATTTCCTTCTAAAGATGATGTAGAGAAGCTGTTATCCAAACCAATTACTTTGGAAATAGTCAAGGATAGTTTAAAGAACTATGAAGTATGAACTCTACAAAAGTACAGTGTAAGAGCTGTGTATCGTGTGTGTATACCCAACAACTACAGGGTCCATGCAACACGACATTCAAAAGGTATAACAATATTAAAGAATATACATGTAACAATCCTGAGATTCAAATGGCGATACATTCATATCCTCTCAGTAGTAATTATGCGAAAAATGGTTGTTTTTATTTCTTTCATACGAATCCGATACGTGAACATCATGAATTTGATCTCATGAATTTGAGCAGGGTTTGCATAGCGAACAACGGTTTGAAATGGGAAAGTTGTTTCGAACGTGAGGGTTTAAGAGACTACAATCTATACGCAATCTACCCGAGCCAACTTCCATGGAGCCTTTGCTTCTAAAACTAAATTGTGTAAACTTCGATGGAAATTACTAGGTTTCAAACTATATTAAACTAAAATACAATTTAGTCAGTTAGGATTTAGCAGTGGTAGCTTGTGTAAGAATGATCGGGACTGCCTCTTGTTAAGAGCCTAAATATCCTCGATCGCACAGGGCGTACCTCTAGCTGTTCTTTATTGAATAATTTTCACTAGAAGTACTAAGTGTTCATGACCACTTGCCTAATTTATAAATAGACATAAAAACGTAAGTCAAGTTAATACATTAGCTGATATAAATAAAGTTCCATCTGAAGAAAAGTTAAAAAAAAAAAAAAAAGACTTATTGGATTTTGAGATTGCCGGGAGGATCAAAATCTATAAGTAGTAGTTCGGAGATTATAAAATTTAGTTTATAATAATATCCTACATCTACTAATGTCTCAAATAGGTCCGATGAGTCATACCAAATACTCAGGCTATTGGAGCCATCAAAGTGAATTTAGAACACTTTGGAAATATTGGAAAATATCTTGTATTAAATTATATAAAATACAAATAAAAACCAATGTATTATCTCAATGGAGGCCGTATTTCTACAATATTGCCGAAGATAAAAGAAGTACTACACAACCTTCAAGGATCTAAGTTTTTCTCGAAGCTTGACCTAACAGGAGGCTTCCATCACTTCTTAGTGCATGAGAACAGTAGACAGTTCAAATGAGCACCATTTGGGTTGCACTCCTTGACGGCACAGTTCCAACGAGTCATGGCCAACCTTCTAATAGACATAGAAGGTACAGGGATATGTAGACGACATAGTCATCGCCAGTCTCACAGAAGAAGCACATCGTAAAACAGTCAGAGAAGCAATCGAGCGTCTAAATGCTGCAAACTTCAGGCTGAACCATAACAAATGTGCATTTGCAGTGAAAACAGTCAATGTACTCGGCGTGAAAGTAATCACAGACGGCCTCAAAGCTGATCCTGAGAAACAGAAACGTATGATTGACTGGCCTCTACCAAGAACAAAACGTGATCTGCACAAAGCAGTAGGCTTAACCAACTACATGCGAGATCACATACCTCAGTTCGCACATATTACAAAAAACACTTCAGACCCGTATTGAAGGGGAAGATGAACCAACACATAGAAAACTTATGGACTCCACAACTGAAGAATAAGTGGGAAGAACTGAAAGATGCAATAGCATGCTCAGATACTCTGGCCTCCCCGTAGATGGAGTTGACTATGGCATTGGAGGGTGTCTGTTCCAAGTCATAGACGGAGTCAGAAGAAACATATTATATTTTTTTCTAAAGGCTTGAATTCAGCACAACAGAAGTATGGTACTAACACCAAAGAACTGTTAGCACTGGTCTACAGCTTAGAACATTTTTCTGAGTATATTAAAGGCGGTGACATAACACTTTGGACAGACCATAAGGCTCTATGTCAAATCAACTTGCAAAAGCCTGAGCCGTTTTATATATGTCACCTTCCGTGATGTGTTAATGTAGGATCAATCTTAGAATTCTCTTTTTTGAGTGTTATTCTGCATAGGTCATACTTAAAAAGTGTCTACGTATATTGTGTTTGCTTCTGAACAGAGGGAAAACATCGTAGCAGATTGTTTTCCGTGCCTTTCCTCTCTACGAGTGTTATAGTCATATGTAGCATTTGGGTACCATTATTGGCATATTGTCAGATTCCAGATTCCCGAAATCTCAGGATTCCCAAATCCTGAGTTTCAGGTTTTCTGACCCAATTCTGATTTTGGAGTCATCAGGAATATGGCGGGGCACTTGGAAAAATATCCAAGAGCCGCATGTGAGAGAAACACTCAAGTGAAAATATGAGTCTAGTAAATTATCAGAATTCTAAAGTTCACAATAAAGACTCAGGACGAATCTCTTCACCTAGGACTTAACCCAGCTGAGAGATTCGTACTTGAGAAGAGGTCTATTGTTTCCTTTGGTCGTATCTTTATCAGTATTCTCAAACTCTACACATAGTTAGTAGCCTAAGAAGTTAGTAGTACAAGTTAGTTCGGGGATACTTAGATAGGTCTCGGCGGACTATAGAAGCAGTCCACGTCCAGTGTTAGTGTTCAGGCTTTCACACTAAGACTTTAAGGAACATGTTATATAAGGACTGAAGAGGTGGACTAATATAGACTGCTAGTATCGTATTCCTTTTGATAATAGTTACTAATACCGGAATCGTATGCGCCAAAAAAAATTGGAAATTATTTTTGGGCTGATTTTAATTTTGGAAATTTCGATAGACTTGACCATGTTTTAAAAAAAAACATATAAGTAAAAGATAGTTTACAAATTAAATAAATATTGTATTTTTTAAATATAAATATTTAAAAAAATACAATATTTATTTTCATAGTCAATTGTGAATTGAGCCTTCGAATTCTAGAAAAAAAACAGAAGAGTGAAAACTGAGCAGTCAGAAGTCGGAAGTCAGAACTCAGAAGACCATGTATTTCAATTTTTATTTTGTTTTGTTTTTGGTTTAAAAATAACAAAACAAAAAAACAAAAAAACAACATGAAAAACAAAGTTAATTTTTTTGCAACAACAGATAAAAACAACAACCAAGAAAACAACAAACTCGTATTCATAGCCTTCTAAAATAAATCATCGAATTGTGTGTATTTATTTATTCTTTTTGGACATTTTTTTGCAATAGTTGTTTTTTAATCAACAAATGAATAAGAAAAAGAAAAGCACATACCCCATTCCGTTATTTATTCTCAAATTCTCTGAGTAAATACACATATAAATAAAGATCTATGTCAGGAGCTGTTGTGTGCATATATAAAGAAAGAAATAAAAAAATAAGGATGCTTTACACTACAGTCGCAGGTAAAAAAAATACTCAACAGAACGTGTGGGTTTTGTGAACTCTGAACTCAGGTATTCAAATTTCAATACTTTTGTCGGTATTTAGTAGACCAGCGTCCAAAACTCTAAATACTACTTTACTTAGAGGAGTCAGGAGTGTCTACTAAATACCGACAAAAATAATGTAATTTGACTATGTATCACAGAATCAGATTTACTATTCACATTCTAAAAAAAATATCGTCGAGTTTAAAATAAATAAATAGTATATATAGACAAGCACTTCAATAGGAGGCTATTTAGATCTACTCTAAAATGAAAATTGCTCTTGGAATGCTAATTCACTTTAAAAAAAACATAAACAAACCAGTGATAATGATTGTAAATGTACGACCAATTTTTTTGATTGACATTTACTCATTTTGTGTCAAAAAAGGCACTTTATTTCTACAACCTACTCTGAAATTGCAATCGTAGATTGAAAAGATTACTAAGGAGTAAAATGAGAAGTGGACCAATTGTTTCAAAACAATTTAATATATCATGACCCTCTAGTGAAATATAATAATATGCCTAATCGGACTATTGTCCGAAGGTTTTTTTTTTTTAGAAAAACAGTCTTGAGATAGCCTGGCTGATAAGGTGTGTCCGTGTCGCCTGTGCCGAACTGCCAACTGCTGACCTATATGACCTATGGGTGGCCCTTAAAGCTTACTAAACCGGCTGGCCCTGGGGCCTGTAGCCTAATCCCTGTGGGCTTTGGCTACTGACTAGAGTGGCCAGTCACCTACCATGTCATTATTACGAAAAAAAATTAAGTAAAATAATTGCTGTAATTTTTGTACGAAATACGTATTAAGGCACATTCCTGAATTTGAAAATTTAAGATTTATACATGGTGAGCAAATTGAGAATTGGGAATTATGAAGTATGCAGCGCAATTTTTTGGGCCATTAAGAAATATTCTATTTCTTAATTAAGAAAGAAGGATTAAGGCAGGTTATAGACTTATTAAGAATCGTGTATGATATCTTATTAAAAAAATTTAAGAATTATTAATAATCATGTATACCGATATCTGAAGAAGTTTTAAGAACCGGTACTTATTTTATATAGTTGCAATATGACATCGTATTTGAACCGATTGGAATCCCTACCGGTTCAAATACAATGTCGCACCGCATTTATAGAACAATGGCAATGGCCACTATGGAGATCATATATATATATATATATATATATATATATATATATATATATATATATATATATATATATATATATATATATATATATATATACATGCATACTCACATACCTAAATAGATGCATTAATGTCAATCTACCTTTTTACTGAAAAGGTAGTACTATGATCAACCTTTTGACAAAAGGTTGCAACTACACTTTATCTGAAATATGCTACAGCAGGATTATAAGCCTATTATTCATCCCTAAGTTCGTGTGTATGCCGTACTATATGTATATAGTATGTGTGCTCATCAATAGCTATTTCAAAGGAGTGAAAGTGACGATTCAAGATATCTTTCTGTCCTGACAAAAGTGTGCTATAATGCTTTATGGACCCTAACCCCGTCTTTTTGGTTGAAATCGTTCTAAATTGATTTACATACGTCAAATTGGGTCCAAATCGTACATAAAGGTCCGATATAAATAGTTCCAACATTGTTGCAAGTTATGTATACATAGCTGATCACATCATGTCTATATTCGCGAAAAGGTGTGATTCCAACGATCAACCTTTTTTGGAAAAAAGGTAGCACTATGATCTACCAATTATTTATTTGGTCGATACTTACTATTATATTCTATAAAAAAAATTTGTATCATGTTATATTTACCTGCCATCAATCCATCATCACAATCCTGAATTCACACATGTTCACTTCTATCACTGGTTCATGTTCACAGTTTATAAATCACGAATAAAAAAAAAACATAAGCAAAAGATATAATGTTATTAGAATGACAGATGTTTGCACTATTTTAAGATCGCAATTCCACACATGTTCACTTCAATCACTGTTTCATGTTCACGTTTATAAATCACGATAATAGAATGCCAGGTGTTTGCACATTTCGTCCACTGGCCATGCTATAATCTTGTCCTACTTGTTCGTTGTGAATAGTTATTGTTGATTTATACTGAGCACAGCTTTGAAGTTGTGGTCTGTTAAAGTTGTATTTTAGTATGTATTTAATTATTTATTCGTAGTGGTAAGATCTTCATCACATGTGTAGTCGTGTACACAAGCGCCAAATAATATTTTTTAAGAAATATGAATGTTATCTCACTTAATATGTCGTTCATTATTAAGAAATTATCTTGAAACAAAAAATTGGCTTAATTAAGAAATAGGAAGTACGCATGCGGAATTTATTATTAAGTACCACCGCTTTGACACGATTAGTATCTTATTCTTAATTAATAATCACGTAGCGAAAAAAATGGGTTAAAGTTTTGGATTCTGCCGATTTTGGGTACAGGATTAATAGGAATTGGGTTCGGATTCTTAATTAAGAAAAAAGAATCATGTGCTTTCCCAAAATGCAATAAGAAAACGTACAGATCGTTACATAATAATGACATGGTAGCTCAGGACTGGCCACTGGCCTGTGAATGATACGGACGCAGGAATCTGTGAATGATCCGTAGCTTACCTTACCTTATGGGGGGACCACCCTCCTTACCACGAAGGCAACCGACGCTCCTCCACGCGTTGATCGCTGACTCACAGCCACTCCCTAACTCAGTCTCCCAATTTAAATAAAACTATTCATCATAAAATATAAGATAGTCAGAACATAGATTGGGAAGGGGTCGTTTGGGTTTATAAATATTTTGGGATAAAGCCATGATTCGCGTGCTATCTAGAAGTGCCAGTTGTTACTGGATACTTGATTTTTTTTGAGATGCTGTCTCTGAGTCGAGGCTCTGAGAGTCTGAGCGCCTACATTTTTTCTAATTTTTAGTATGTACAATTGTACATCAGTATCGAGAATTCGAGATTCGACCAATGTGCCAATCAAAATGGTTGAAAGGTTGCAATCAACAATACCTCGTCATCACATTATGATGCAAATTACATAATTCACATTTGCCAGCAGTTAGATGTTATTACAGAATTATTAGAAACATATATGCTAGCCGCAGGCCCTAGGCGTTTTTAAGGCGGTTAGCCTTTTTCAAAAAAGAAATTCCATCACATTTTTACTCAATATATCTCCCACACGCGGGAGATTTTTTAAAGCTATACCGCTACGGCTCCAGGGCACTGCTCTGAGCTCAAAACCTACACTCCACAGGACACGGGTGACGGGCCCTGGGTAACGGGCCACGCCACCACGGCCCCACAACCGTATGTGTATAGCCCAGACAAGAAACTATTATTGTCACTACTAAGTACTGACTCACTCTTGGAGAGTGGTATTTATGTAGATAAAGAGAGGGCCCCAGGCCCCAGGCCTGAGCCCCTATAGTTCTATACAGCCCCAGTTCCCTTTAAAAAAAAGGGGGAAAAAAGGACCTTTGAAATAACCACGTTGTCGGTTGAGCGGGCACGCCTATGGCCCTATTGCCTATGGCCCTATGCCCTTAGGCCTTAGCCCAACCTATTTACATATAAAGTATATATATATTTTTAAAATCCATTGCCATATAGAGTTATGGGCAGGAAATAAGCGGCTGGCCTCTATTTATCACCATCTCCCATATTCTCATTCCGACTGTTCTCGAAAACAACAAAAGCAAACCAATGAAAAATTGTTAAAGAAACGGATAGATGTCGAATTTTCAGTGGCGTTTGTGACTTTGAAGTTTGAACCATCAGGCGCTATTACTTATTCAAAAATAAAAAAAGGGGTTGTTTTCTTTTCAAAAAAAAACATTATTTTTCCAAACACTGAAACGACTGTCTATATATTTTCGAAGGCTGTGTAAAAAAACAAAAACAAAACAACAACATTTTCTTATTACATACTGATGTACATGTTTTTGTATCACACAAATATAGAAAAAAAAGACAAAAAAATAGCGGGTCCGGATGTGCTAAATAAACAAACTATTTACAATACTCTGTTTTAGGGTTCACCGTCCCCTGGATTTTTGGATTCTGGACTTTTCAATTTTGCACACTTCTAAATAGGCATATTTTTAAAAAACCAATTTATAATAGATACATATTATCCCACTGTGTCGTTCATGGCGAACTGAATATCCGATGTCATTAGAGTTATAAAAAAATTGTATTTACTACAGTCTACAGTTCCAAAACACTGAATATCATATTCGATAACTAGAGTGCAAAACTCTATTTAGGTGTCCTCCCCCTGTGTATTTTCAATTTTGGGCCGAAAAGAGGACGCTATGAATTTGAAAATCTACAGTACTGAAATACAATATTAGTTCTATATTATCTATCTATGTATACATCTAGTAGTCTACACCATATCATGTCTCTGAGACTCTTGACTCTCTCTAGTCTCAGTCTCTCTCAGAGACAACTGTCACAGAGAGAAGTAAATAAATATTCTAAAACTAAGGCGAGAGACTCTCTCTATTTGTTTTGTAAAAAATAAATAAAATAAAATAAAAGTACAAGCTTTTTGTAATTTATTTACTTTGCTCATGTAAAAAATAAATAAATAAATAAAATAAAGTACAAGCTTTCTGTAATATATTTACTTTGTTTATGTTTTGTTTTTAAAAAAAAACAAAGGAACAGAATGCAGGTTACTGGCACACTCTTTGCAAGGAACTGTCAGGAGTATTTAAAAAAAAGGGAATATTGAGGCTTGTGAATTCAGTGAAGTACAGAGCAGATTATTTAAAAAAAAGTTATAGAACAATAGTTCTTTTGCATTTGTTTTGATTCCCACGGCTCTCCAGTCATTTACTATTTTTAGCCCACGGCTCACCAGAGTCTACTATTTTTTAAATGTTTTATTAAAAATAATATAGGTCAGTCCAGACTCCAGAGTCCAAACTCCAGACTTTTAACGTCAATAAAGAATAAACGTTAACCTTTAACGCTGTTATTGTAAACGAACTGTCGGCCATTCATGGAGGACAATTTTGTACATCAAATTCTAAAATTGTTTGCACTTAGAATTTGCACCTAAATATTTTAAAAATGGATAAAACGAACCATATGTCCTATGTTGATCAATGAGATGGTAATTTGAGATGAAATACACGATTTTTGTCAAACCCCAGTATCACACGACGGAGAAAGTTAGAAAGTAGCGTACTGGCACCTGGCGACTGGCAGTCTCGTTGTTGACTTGTTGGCTGTCATGCGGCCTGTGGGCTTCTATTTAAAAAATAATAGGACAAATTGCATCATTTATATTGTGCACCTCGTATTAATTGAAGGACTATCATGATAAAATAAAAGTTGGACGTAAATATATACATATATTTGAAAAACACATGGCTGTCGTTTATTTGTTTACAAAAAAAAAAGAGAAATGTATAATTCTAAATTCTCAGATTCTAAGGCAGGTCCAGAACTCCAGACTCCAGACCAGTCACCAGCTCACCACTCACCCGACTCCTCACGCCAGTTGCACTACCCAGTCCCCCCCCTCCCCCGGCACAAACTCATACATATTTATGCCTTTTTATTTTGTGAAACTAAAAACTTTGTATGTATGTATTTGTTAAAAAAACAAACAAACTATAAATAGAGAAAAATAGGAAAGCTGATTTATTAAAGAATATTGCTCTTTCTGGGAGTCGGCCACGTCGGGCACAGTGTGAGGGATTCGGATTTCGGGGCATGATTATAGCGGGCATATAGGCTATAGCCAGGCATAGCAGGGCCATTGGTGATAGGACATATTTTAGGTTCGTAACAATACTTCGTAAAGCATTTTTTTTAGACAAAAATAGCTTTGAAACCTTGGTCTGAAGGACTGAAGACTAGAGATCAATTCAGGACAACACATATTAATAACTTTCTGTGGTTTCAAACTTCCATCAGAACACTATATCACCATCCATCCCTTGGAACAAAAAACTGAT
>LUCW03000434.1:5000-22500 GCA_001586965.3 Sphaeroforma sirkka | reverse complement strand
TGACAGAAGACGGGATAGCTGATAGCGAAAACTATGGCGGATATGGGGATTAATAGTAAGAGCCAACCGAATACGGCGCATCCAAAATATCCAGCAAATTTGCCCAGAGTAGCGAAGAAATCCTGTGCGCATCAGAAACATTGAGTATAAGTGAGGCTGCTAATAGCCGTAACATACGCAATTGATGTGTACGTCCATGTGCATGGATATATACATGAAGATGCGGAAGTAAGTACATGATTTTGATATAAGTACACATTCGTCTCAAATCTTTTCACAATGCACGCGTGTATGCATGGGAACGTGTTCATTTGGCGTATTTAGTCGAAATTTAGTCGAAATTATGAAAAACTATCAATCTTGTCGGAGCAGGCAAAGACATATGGGGTCGTAAGAAGTGTACTAAACTACAAGCTAGTATATACATATTGAATGACACGAAGTTGAGGGTATTTCACCACTGGCGATATGACATACTAGGGCTGTTAAATTTTATCATGGATGCACAGACGCTGAAAAACTATGTGTAAATACTCAATACTCAATACAGGAACGGGAAGTAAGCATGTGTAAAATTGCGGCCAGCCAAGTCTATCTGAGACGCATAAGAATAGAATTGATGTGATCCTGAACAAATCAACACAATAAACAGTCACCCCATATCCAGTGAGTGCTTGTCATCCCTAATGGGAGGAGGGACTGGTCGTGCATTCGCACACCAGCACGGTGACATACGAGCCACTGCAAACGTATCCGGAGCATGGCAGAGCATTAAGACTTCGCACAGTATCACTCACTAAATATGCACATAGCGAAGATTGTGTGATGTTCTTATGGAAAACAGGAATGTGAGTACAACTTCTCCTATCTATCATTGCCTGCTGCGCAAAATAAACCGCCCGCTTCGTGAACCTAAACATCATAGTTGTTATCGCAATTGAATAACCACTGGCAAAAAAAAACAGACTCAGTAAGTACATATAAAATGTTCATTCAAACGCCATATATTCCTTAACAACTCAATTTTCATCGTAATATGTAACATTTACACGGCCATCAGTATCTCGCGCGGCATTTGCTACTGCAGAGCACCAATTAAGGCCACGGCAGGCGCACAGGACCAGACAGTGACTTGGACCCCACCGCGCGACCATACAGCGTAGTAAATGCCAAGTATGCTACAAACAAGAAGACAGCAATACTCAAAGCATAACCCACCTCTTTGAGTTGGGCGACAATCTCGCTGATATTTATATCGAGCGGTGTTTGCCGTAATACGAAGTAGCCAAACTTCGCAAACAACGGGATGCAAAGAATCTCCACCGCGGTCAACAGCAGATTGATGACTTGTATTATAATTTTATTCAGCCCGAATATAAAGGACGCTAATAAGCAGGCCAATGCGGTGGCTCCTGGGATTGGGAACTGTGCGAGCGATGTGGAAAGTTACAGTTATTACTCAACAGACGACGGAGGGTGCTGCTTATTGTTCCCAGGGGCACAAAAATAGAATTCCAAGTGTCTCCATTTTTTCATTAATTCAACTATAAACGTGGGGGTATTCAGATGCATATCTATACATTGCTAAATGCTAAACTATCTACAAAGCAGAGAGGACCATGAAAAATGACTACCTGTCTTTTGTAGATGTCCGGAAACATAGTCCGATGCACATTCACATCAAACTCGACACAAATTTGCATATAAATACATATACATCTACATACACACACACACACACACATATGTATATATATATATATATATGTCCAAACACATACAAACACACACACATACACACACACACACATATATATATATATATATATATATATATATATATCTATAATATATATAATATATATATCAATCCATCTATATGCACATATGCGCTAATGATGTTTATACATACATACGCGTGCGTTGCATACACGTCTGCACACACACAAACACGCACGCACACACGCACAAGACACACACACATATGTATATTTTTATATAGATATGCATAACTATGGATATAAAGAATAAATAAACGTGATGAATATAATAATATATATGCACACATGAATGCACACGCACGCACGTGTGCGTATATATATATCGCATATGGACATAGATGCACAGACATATAATAATATATAAATATAATAATGTGGATATATGCGTTATGTATATCACCGGACACGGACACGGACACCGGACGCGTATATGCATGATAATAATGGCATAGTATATATATAATAATATATAATATATATAATAATATATAATATATAATATGTAATATGTATATATGCATATATGCATGTATATGCATAATAGCATATGTAATAATATATATATAATATATAATGATAATAATATATGCATAATAATAATAATAATAATAATAATAATATGTGTAATAATGTGCAATCACTCAGGCATGCACACATGTATGTAATGTACATATGTGCATATATGCATATGTATGCGTAATAATATGTATGTAATAATAATATATGCGTTCATGTATGCATGTATGTATGCACACATGTATGATAATGTATGAAACGTATGTGTGTAAATCAGATGTATGTATAATAATATAATAATGTAATAATATGCGTATATATAATAATAATAATAATATGATTTGTTTGTTTGCACAGACGCACTTTTGCACGTATGTATGCATACATGTATGTAAACGCATGCACATGCATGCATACATGTATTATGTATATGTATATGTAATATGATCTGTAATATACACATAACACACACGTACATATGTATGTATATATATGTATATATATATATATAATATATATATATGTATATATATGTTTAGATTATGGTTCGTTTTGTGAAATAATGCGTTTTAAATATGTGTGCGTATGTTGCATATGTTGATTAGCTTTTAAAATGCATGCACATGTATATATAATGCATATATATATGTATGTATATATATATATACGTATGTGTGTGCATGTCGTCTGATGTGTGTATATAGAAATAATATAAATATATAAATATATAAATATATGGGATATATATATGTATACAAATATGTTTATATAAAAAATATATGCATATGATCATGCATACATATATACGTGTGCCATCCGTACATGCACGTACCAGACAGCCACAAGACAATACGTACGTACATACATGCGTTGCGTTGCGTACGTTGTGTGCGTACATACGCACGCACGTACGGACGTCGTTGTTAATGCGTACGTACGTACATGCATGGATGTATGCGTACATGGATATATATGCATGGCGTTGCGCGTAACGTATGTATATGTGTGTAATATGCATATGCGTATATACATGCATGCGTATGTAATAATATATGTGTATAATAATAATAATAATAATATATATACAGGACAGACACACACACACGCATAATATATATATGTAATAATAATAATATATAATAATGCTCACACACGGATGCACGGACACACACATGGACATGGACGTATGTAATAATGTGTGTGTATGTAATAATATTAATAATATAATATATGTATGTAATAATATATATATATGTATATATAATATATGTTATATAATAATAATAATATATATATAATATATATATAATAATATGATATGTATGTAATATATAATGTGTTGTATGTTATTGATAATAATATGTGTATATAATAATAATGCATATATGGATATGTATGTAATAATAATATGTAATAATATGTATATAATGTATATTAATGTATATATATGTAATAATATATATGCATAATATATTAATATGTATATATATGCATATATATATATATATGCATATACATATGTATGCATATACATATACATATATTATATATAATAATATATATATATATATATATATATAATATATATATATATATATATATAATATATATGTAATGTAATAATGCCAAGTTAACATTTGTATTACTTGTGATGTCTTTTTTAACTACATACTATCACATTATAATTCAGGTATCTGAAACATGTGTATACTTAATAGAAAAAACTTAGAACTGCTGGGACGTAATGCAGGTGTTCTAACATTCCACACACTCGCCATTATACTCCCTGTATTGACATGCTTGACCTACCAATCCACAGCTTATACCAAAGGCAACCGATAGTGCCAATTTCTTCGGCGTGATGCCATCTTGTATAACATTTTTAACATCGTCTACCATTTTTGCACAGCAATTTTTGGGCGGCTGTGAATCTCGGAGGGCGTTGTCCTCACCCCCTTGGAACTCGACTTCTTCCGGACAGTCATCATCTTCTACGAGATAACTTATCTGACATATCAGTAGATATATGGACTGTGCGTTATAATTTTGTAATGAGTTTTTACTATATTGATATGTGTACTTGCTTTATCAGGAGTAAAATACTACCTGGATACTGCGTGTGTTTCAATGGAATTGTAAAGTAGATAGCATGTTTGTATGTCTATTATGTGGAAATAATTTGGTAAGCATGGAATTGTAGTAAATAATAATAATAATATGTTGCAGCGACCTTGGAGGTGTAAATAGATTTTATTTTATAATATAGCAGCGCTCATGTGTATACTAACGCGTACACACGACACCTACTAGTAGAGAGGGAGAGACTAGCGAGTACTGTGTAGTAAACAGTTTCTACACCACCATCATTTAATAACTTTGTGTAGTAAACAGTTTCTACACCACCATCATTTAATAACTTTACGTATCATCGTATGACTATGTACTCCATGGCATTTCTATTTCTCGATACCCCCAGGGGCCCAGAGTGGAAAGATGAGAAACTGTCTAATCATTGGCTTTGAGCACTAAACAGTGCGCATTCATTAGCTAAAAGCTTACTCCAATGGGATCAAAGGTGATTGGCTATTGGATAATTCGTTCACATATTTTAAAAACATTTCCCCCGTTTTGTTTTTACCTGAGAGTCTGAACTCTCAAGTCTCAAGTCTGAACCTAAACTCTGATCACTCTGACACGTGCCACCTGCTGTCGGCCCAGAAGTGCCACTGTCAGGCCTGTCTGGGAGACTGTGACAGGGTGTCAGGCTTTAGCCTGGGGCAGTGTGGGCCTTTTATTTGTTGTATTTTTAGAAACCAAATATATATATATATATATGTACTCATATCATTTTTTCTTCTTCAAACTTTCAGGCTCAGCGCCTCAGAGGCTCAGCCTCTTTGGCTTTCAGCCCTCCTGAGAGTTGGCGTCAACTATTTTTTTTTATAAAAAAAAAGGCATAGCCTTCTATATTAAACAAAAAGGACTCATCAGGCCCCAGGGCCAGTGGCCCAGTGACAAACTCACTCCCTGGTCCCTCGTCGCACGGGCCCTCACACTTCACAGGCTCACCGGCCCTCAGAGATCGGTCTCTCCGACACTTCACCAAAAAAGGACACACCAAACATGTCAAGTTGTCAACACTTGCCAAGGCCTAAGAGGCAAGATGTCATTGTCAACAAGGTAACAACGTCAACTCTACAACAAAAAGGGATAGTCACCAATGGCATGGTCGTATGGATAGCCCGTACGTTCCGGTATCAATAGACTATCAATACAGTCAGTGCAGTGAGCACATATTCCTGTCACATAAGATAGTTTACGACGTGGAACTGAAGCATACTGTAAACTGTACCTATGAATTAAAGAAAAGAAAGAAGCTAAATGTTTCAAAAAGATATTACAGCTACAATTAGGTCTCAACTCTCAAGTGTGACAATGAGAGCTACAAAGTTGCATTTTAAAAAAGGTAGAGCAACTTCAAACAAGCTGTTAGTGCGCGAATAATATTGATCAGTCGTCCTGGGGAAAACTACCATGGAGGCGTCAAGCAAGCAGGATCGGTTCAAACCATTCCGCGATACCAAACCTCACTCACCTGAAGTACTTGAGGCCGTGGGTATCTATATAGCCCGTAAAAAGGCCGAACTAGCACACGGATCGACTGATACGAGTATATTAGATTCGGCACACAATCAAGGGGGATACATAGATATAGGAGATATTGGCGACACCACTGAACGTGAGCCAAAGTGTGGGCCGGGTTGCTCCTCTGAAATATTGCACGACTTTGATCTACTTAACGCGCACGAGTGTTTATCCACCTGCGCTGAGAAGTTTAACGGTCTCAAGAGGTCGCTTATAGTTTCCATTTGTTCTCTGTTGCAAGATAGAGATATGCACTTGTTGCCACAGGCTGCGGTGTTGGGTGGCTTGGGCGCGTCTGAGTTACTGGTACGTGTACCCAGGCATGTTGATGCGTACGAAATAAACGTGCATATGCCGAAGAATACAGAGGAATTAGGCAGTCACACAACGACACATACTGGTCAGACAACTGATGCTGCTAACGAGGATACACCAACGCATGCAAAAGGTAACGCTATCACCAATAACAAGCAATATAGCAATGCCTTAGGAGTGCAGTCGAAGTGCGAAGGGGTGGAGGTGAAGGTAAGTAGCCGTTTCGTTGCTAACGTACAACACACCTTAGGAGTGACACCATTGGTAAATGTTGCGGCACGAGCTATGCGCAATAAAAATGACCCGATCAAAGCGGCTGCTTGTATTGTAGGGGCATACAACAGTGTGCTTCCTCTAGGTAATGCTGAGTTGCGAATGTTATTTCCACTCATGTGCGCACGGTTGTGCTTGGAGGCAGTGGCCGAGGACTCCGCCGAAGGACTACATACGGGCGACTCTGTAGTACCAGATATTTGTGAGGTGTCAGGTGCAGCTAAAGATGGAAATCGGCAATTTACGGATACAGCTCAGAGCAACACTTTGGCATTGGATGATAGCACGTGGGGTACACTGCGCATACTGAGCCACATACCGCCCGCAATGGTCTACTATAGGCTGCGCCACGCGTGTGGGTTCACCCCCGTGTTACAGAGTGGCTTAGTAGCAGACTGGCTACGAACCCATTCCGAAGAACTGGCACCTGTATTGCATCCAATGAACACATACAGAGAAGCACTGTGGGAGGGTACACATGTGTTTGATTTGAGTGTAGGGAGTCCATTAGTGGCAGGCCATGCTAATGCTTGTGCTCTGGCAACGGCGATGCGCGAGGAGATGCTGGGGTCACAAGCGCAACAGAAGGTCGCCGATGATACTCAGAGGCGTCGATCAAACAGCAAGGGACCAAGTAACTGCGGAACAGGAGGTGTCAGCCCAGGCCACAGCGCTAATCATTGTGAACAAAAAAAGTTGAGTATAGTGGGATTAGCGAGTGTGAGGGCGAGGGTGGGTGGATGGGTGTTGGTGTGGGGCGGTATAATGAAGCTCGCCTTCTAAGTACGTCGAATACAAACACAAGTGTGTACGAGGAGATGTCAGAGCAACGTACCATTGCACTTGGGGTAGACTTGTTTCCCTTGTGTTCTTTGGGTGTGGAAACGAGCACATTGGGAGGCAACTATTCGTCAGTACTTGAGGATACACAGGCATGTACAGGCATAGGGACGGTAGTGGATGTATACGCACCGCTGGAAGGTACAGTAGACAGTGTGAGTAGGTCTGGTGAGCGCGGATATACGGTTGTGCTTAAGCATACCGTTGGTAAAGAATTGACATTCTACACACTTTACGGGAACCTGTCATTCGAAAGTGAGAGCTGCAATGCGGTGGCGGTTGGCACCACCATTGCCAAGGGAGAGAGACTGGCGTGTATTAGTACCGCACCGTATTTGACGGGCGTGACAGATACAGCTACAACGTCGCACACCAACAACGAGGGACACTGCCTGCCGCCAAGCTTGCACTTCCAACTCATAACAGACATCACGTGCGTGAATGAGCGTGCGGAACCTTGCTCTTCCGCGGATGGGAAGTACTCGGACTCCGTTGATCAGATTTCTCATCTAATCACTTTATGCTCCCCCAGCGAGCGCGCTGTAATGCTGAGCATCTGCCCGAATCCGAACCTTATCTTGGGCATACCCGCGCATTTCTTCCCTCCGCCAATGGAAAGCAAGGATTCGCTGCTGGCGTCACGAAGAGCCCACGTGGGCAGGAATCTGAGTGTGTCATATGGCGATGAGAACGCCTTGCACATAGCACGTGCGTCGCAACAGTTTCTATACGACGTGGACGGCCGTGCCTATCTGGACTTGGTCAACAATGTGTGCCATGTAGGTAGGTATCCTGTTCACATTATCCGATTTATGTTTTTAGCCGTGAGTGTCTATAAATTGTGTGATTCTTCGCGACTGTGTGAACAGTATGGGCTGCTTGGTTGGTACGCGTTTAAAGATGACGCTTAACACAAAATTAAATTTATCCCAAGTAAACTCAACCCACAATCCAAGCCAACCAACTCCTCCCTAAAAACACACACGTTATTTCCTCATATTGAAGGCCATGCAAACCCCAGGGTAGTGCGTGCGGCTACTAGACAGATGGCTGTGCTCAACACCAACACGCGGTATGTCTACGACAACTTGACACGGTACGCTGAGAAGCTCACGGCCACTCTCCCAGACTCATTGAGCGTGTGTTTCTTTGTGAATTCCGGGAGTGAGGCGAATGATCTGGCCCTACGCATGGCCAGGGAACACACAGGGATGAGGGATGTGATTGCGCTCGGAGCGGGTTACCATGGCAACCTGAGCTCGCTGATTGATATCAGTGCGTACAAGCACGAGGGGCCTGGGGGTAAAGGTCCGGGAGATAGTGCGCACGTGGCACTGATGCCGGATCCGTATAGGGGTAAATATAGAGGTATGGGTAGAGATACGGGTGAGAAGTATGCCAGCCATGTGAAAGATATACTGGATGGGTACACTAAGACGTGCGACTCAGACACGGATGGTAGAATGGACTGTTATATGGATAGCTCGGCAGACGCAGAAGAGAAACGTCCAGCACACCCAGACACTACAGATTCACACACAGGTCAACCGAGAGATGTCTCAGGTGTACATGCCACACACACAAGAACGTACACGCCATCCACAGACACTAATACACCACACACAGGCGCAGCACACAGAGCACTCGTGCGACGAGGGGTGGGGGCGTTCATTGCTGAGAGTGTGCTGGGCTGCGGCGGTCAGGTGGTGCTGTGCGATGGCTATCTGGAGAGTGCGTACAAGCACGTGCGGGCGAGCGGTGGCGTGTGCATCGCCGATGAAGTGCAGGTGGGCTTTGGACGCGTGGGGTGCAAATTCTGGGGATTCGAGACGCAGAATGTTGTTCCAGGTACGTTGGGCGTTTGCTGTATATGCTTACATGTAGGCATGTTCGTCGGCGATGTGTGTGCACTTGTGAGTAAGTAGGTATGCACTGTGCTTGTGTACTCGTGATAATCTAGCTGCCAGCAGTTTTTGGCTTGGTATAAAACTAGGATTTCGTCAGACAAGGCTGATGCGCAACAGCTGAATATCGCGAACGACTTTATGGAATGGGAAATCAATGTCAACATTGTCATCATCACCCGCCGCGATCTACTTTCGCGCACGATATTTGACCATACTTGCACATACTTTTGAAGCTTGTATTCGTAGTTATATATGCAAGTACTTGTGTCCATACTCATGCCACGGTTACGGACACGGTTGCTCAGTTCTGTATGTGAATATGGTTTCAACTATTCTTAAAGATGATCTGAATAGTCTGCAGAACACATTTAGTATTTGGTGTTCGCTCTGTTGAGCGTGAAAGTCTTTCCTATACTTATGAGCTCCTGACTTTTCTCCTAACCGGCAGACATTGTGACGATGGGAAAGCCAATCGGAAACGGCCATCCCCTGGGTGCAGTGGTAACAACACGCGCCATCGCCGAGAGCTTCGACAACAAAATGGAATACTTCAACACCTTTGGCGGTAACCCTGTCAGCTGTGCCGTGGGTCTCGCAGTACTGAACGAGATACACACCAACCAACTACAAGCACACGCCCAAGAACTCGGGGGAAGGTTACTTAAGGGGCTCAAAGACCTCCAAACACGGCACCCTCTCATCGGGGATGTGCGAGGACTGGGCTTGTTTGTGGGGGTTGAGTTGGTGCTGAACAGAGACTCATACCACCCAATACCCGCGGACAAACACGCCTCACACGTGGCCAAGCGCGTGCGAGACTTTGGTGTGCTGATCTCGATCGATGGGCCTGATCACAATGTGCTCAAGATGAAGCCCCCGCTGGTGGTGACTGCGCAGGACCTCGACCGTCTCGTGAGCGTGCTGGATAGAGTGCTAGGGGAAGACGCGCTGCAGTTGTGAGGACAGTCAGTGTGCGCACTGGCTGGACTCAGCATCGTAAGGGAGTGTGAGCGGATTGTTGTTTCTTGGATTTGGTTGGGTGTTCTCCAGAAGCCAGGGTTGTCAGACATCCGCGAAGGCAAACAATCGAAATCGCGTGGCTTCTCTCTACTCGTACATGTCGAGTGTCATATGGTTGCTACCAATGGCTTAGTGAACAATCTGCTGAGGTAAACATCCGTAAATGGATACAATGATCGACATCGTTCGTCCACAGGGTTTAGCAGATAATACATTCCACGAAGATGCGATCAAATCGGCTACCAATCAGCCATAAAGCAGTATCTTACGTTGGTATCTACGCACTCATACACAAATGGATAGAAAGTGTGCACTTTGAAAAACAGGCTCCATGCGCGTCTGCAGCCCGCCTCCCCCTTACACACACACACACACGCGCGCGCACACAACGTCCAATTATTGAATGTATAGTATGCACACGGCAACTTTCGTCTCAAGGTCTAAGGAGCGTTCTGGAGGTGGTGCACTGCATATGTAGACCGGTGATTTATCAACCTATCACCACGTAGTAATAGTGAGAAGTTGAATTCCGCCAGCAATACTCCAAGCGAGCTGACTCCTAGTTGACCTCGCAGTTCAGCCGACCAAACGAGTGCAGGCAATTAGATCTAGCCGTAGCGGCGCAATGCTATGCGACATTGACCACCGTAGCACATCAGGCATTGCGTGGCTTCTATCATAGAACATGTCTGGCGGAAGTGGCACGGGAGAGAATGTGTGCGCTGGAGAGAATGTAACCCCACTCGTCCTTTAATAGTTCCGTTGTACTGGTCTGGAGATAACATGTTATCTCTGACCCGTTGCATTGCGCACGGCCCTTGCGTAGAGTGTTGTGATATATGGGAGGGGTGTATTAGACACACGGATGTCATGTGCAGTACGCAGGGTCAGTTGCGAGAAGCTCCATGATAGCGCGAGCCAAGTTTTCCAGTCAATAGCAGAAATGCCTATCTGCAGCTTTCATCTTCTGCATACATGCCTACAGAAACCGTCGAGCTTGGTCTTTCCAATATTGGCGGCCCCGGATATCTGCCCGTCTCTACTATCCACGCGATGCCTTTGAAAGTAGTCAAAATCAGTTTAATGTCCATAGTAGATATCAGTATAATTTGTTTGACACAAATAATACAGTCGGCCCTATGGTCGACTGGAAACACACTCAGGTGAACAACCTGGCTAGCTCAACGTAAACAGTGATTTAATATTCTACTAGTCATTTAGGTCAAATTGATAACTGGTATCACTGTGTGTGCAAACAAAAACAAATGACAGTGTAAGTGGGATGGGGTGGCACGCCTGTGGATGAGTTTTACCTGAAGTGAACTGGTCTACTATAAATCTGCATACAAATGCAGTTTAACTACAGCCTCAGGTCGTCAAAGGCTACTAGTCTACTGACCAGCAGCCTTAAGCAGTACAAACATCCATTGAGAAATTAGTACAAACATCCTTGAGAATTGATGAGTACGTATATTGTTTGAAAAATTATATGCCAATCCTGGACGTGCCGTACCATATCGGAATAAAACCGAAATATCAAAACCGCCATAAAACAAATATTCCCAGTTTATAGTAAGGTCTGCTATAACTATGTGCCCCCCGCCAGCGGAGAGTCCTGTCTAGCTTCCGGATTGCGGCTACAGTGTGTCTCACATCGTGTCGTAAACGTGCGTCTCCCCGTTTCGCGCCGCCCTGGCGTCTGACAGGAATATAAATGTCTGACAGGAATAGACATGTCGGCTAAGATGAGTTATAGTATAGTATTGCAGATGTTGGCTCCATGGCTATGCATACGCCACTGATTGCCAGCAGTGTTTATATACCGCATGGTGCATGTTGTTCGGCCTACCTAACAGAGCCCAACCCTGGTGTCGACAATCTATTCATAGAATTGGCACACGTGGTCATGTTAGTCTTTCCGCATTGATCTATACGGAACTCTTCTTCATTGAACAGTGTAGTATACGATTGCCCCTTGAGCTTCGCAACTAGCCAGGCAGGCTGATTGCTACTGGGTGTAACCGTCCGCACTCCTGCTGTGGCTGCCGGTCAGGTATAGCGCTGAACACTCATAGCAGACTAGCCTCGTTGGTTTCCGATGGCGGACGTATGGGATAGTAAGTGCCTTTCTGTCTACAAGGTGCTAGTAAAAGAATAGTGGGAGTTTGGTGCGGTATAAGACGCCCGGCGCAAATGTGGCTGTCCGTTCACTAGCTCACACTAAAATGTCATAATTACAGAGGGAATTAGTATAATTGTATTAGTATTATCTAGTACAATATTGCAAGCTACATGCGCGAGATCATTTGTCGACACATCCCTGCCGCTTACTAAAGCCCCAGTGGCACAGATCCGACAAGAGGAGATCAACGTTAAAGCCCAGAGGAAATCAACGTTAAAACCCACAGGGAAACCTGAGTCATGACCTTTATTGTCGCACAGAGCGGGCTGTCGTACACGGATGTATTGGTAGAACACTTTCCACAACAAAAGTAGCAGTGGTCGATTTCCAGCCCGGTCCCAATAAATGCACACTATTCCTCCCTTCACGTGTTCTAAAAATAAAGCAAACTCGATTGGATCGTGGTGAAGAGCCCGTGCCCTGCATTTCGACCAACACACCGTCGGTGTCAGCACCATGCACTCTTCACAGCCAGAAACCCCCCCCCCCACCTCTCTCACCACAGTCCTACTGCAGTATGCATCAAGATCAATTTACTTTGGACTGCTAGCGTGATCTCGGGTATTCCCGCACGCGGCCTTCAGCCCCACCAATGGGCTGGATCTCGGCTAAGAAACCCCCCTCAACCAGCCTTCTCAGTTCCACAGTCTCACAGAACGGTACCTATTTGTGTCGTCGCCGGTTGTCTAATATGTATTGGTGTGCGATGGCTGACTGAAGGCAAGCCCAAACTCAACTGCTTTCCACGCCATCTGTCTTCTTGACGGCCTGGACCACGGACAGCACACTATTACAAAGGTCAATCTCTACATACCATCCAGGTAAGGAGATGTTCCCCACATCTGTTCCCCTGTTTCCAGATGACACGTGATTGGCTGCTATGAAAGACTGCACTTTCCAGCACTATCATGGGGGCTATAAAAGACTACGTTTTTAACCCCTGCACACACACTCCCATCGGCCCTATTCAAAATTCGACAGCTAAGCAGCACATTGCTATCGTCATCGCTTCCCTCCAGACTTTCCCATGAAACGGACGATCTCTCTCTCATCTGCCACGCCATTGTTCCAATGTTGTACATCATACAACTGAAACTACTATACACAAATATATCTCCACTACTGCCTCTCACGCAGACCCCCCATCGGCCCAGTCTACAGCCTGCATCTCAAACAGCACATCATCATCGTCGTTTTTATGTTATACGACATACAACTAACTACTATACACGAATATACCTCCACTACTACCTCGCACGCAGACCCCCATCGGCCCCGTCTACAGCCTGCATCTCAAACAGCACATCATCATCGTACTTGTTATGTTCCACGACATACAACTAACTACTATACACGAACATACCTTCACTACTACCTCGCACGCAGACCCCCATCGGCCCCATCTACAGTCTGCATCTCAAACAGCACATCATCATCGTCGTCGTTACTTTCCGAACTTCCCATAAGTCGTTCTCCGTCTCCCCTGTCGCGGCTGCTGCCTTTACCCGTGCGCAACGAGCTGATGCTGCCATGTTTGGAGCTGAGTGCCTTTGCTTGCATTTGGCGATACTTGATTATATTGAACATGACGATACCCCCTGAGCGTGTGCAGATAAGTTGCGATAGTGTTTAGGGTGCAGTGGTTGGAGGCAAGGGAGTGTGTGGGTAGGTGCGCAATGGATAGGGAAAGGGACGTGCACATGGGGATGCAGCGGCTGGGCGAGCTCATGTGATGAGTATGCAAGACACAGCTGCATCTGTTCAAATGCTTGTGTGCGTAGGTGCAACCGAAAGGTGAAAACGGTTGCATTGGCGCAGATGATACACAACGAACCCCATTGACATTTCCAGCTAAATGAACATTCCCGGTTAGAGAGTTTCAGTGTTGAATGATGGTGGTAGTAGTATGTGGTATATACAAGCATTATAAACGGTACATGCATTTGCGATAGTATGCGGGCTGCACGAGAGATACAGGTTGCCATTGCGTTCGATTAGAGAGGGCACTAAAAAGAAAGAGCATTGAAACATAGGAAATGGAATCTTAAAACCCTTCATATGGGGGTTTTTTTGGTGCTACTGTAAAAGCCGAATGACCTGGCAAAGAAGCAGAGACTACCGTAAAAAATGCGGATGTTACGAATTGCAACTTTTTGAGAGTATAGAGCTCCCCAACAAATAGATAGACCGTTACTCTTGTTGCTCCACAACTTCGTACACAACACCAGCGATATCAGTTTTCCCAAACGATCGCACTTATCAAATGCACGACACGAACACGAACGCAAATGCACGACACGAACACGAACGAAAATGCTCATGATCCCCGCTAATGCCACATACATCTTATATATAAACATATATGGACAAAGACTCTCGAGATTCTTTGGAAATCGATGTTTGTTCGAGATTTCCCCGTCCACTTTCACTGGAATCATCGGACGCGGTGTATTGTGAGGCGAGATTCACTCCTCTACGATGCCGCTTGTCAACACTCTTTCTGCCAACACAACTCTACACACGCACTCACACCCCCAAGCTCAGACACAATACCAAACACTCACACCCCCAAGCTCAGACACAGTACCAAACACTCACACCCCCCAGCTCAGATATAATACCAAACACTCACACCCCCAAGTTCAGACACAATACCAAACACTAACCCCCCCCAGCTCAGACACTATTCCAAACATTCACACCCCCCAAGCTCAGGACATAAAACCAAACACTCACACCCCAAGCTCAGACACAGTACCAAATACTCACACCCCCAAGCTCAGACACAGTATCAAACACTCACACCCCCAAGTTCAGACACAATACCAAACACTCACACCCTCAAGCTCAGACACAATACCAAACACTCACACCTCAAGCTCAGACATATATACCAAACACTCACACCCCCAAGCTCAGACACAATACCAAACACTCACACCCCCAAGATCAGACATAGTATCAAACACTCACACCCCCAAGCTCAGACACAGTACCAAACACTCACACCCCCAAGCTCAGATATAATACCAAACACTCACACGCCCAAGCTCAGACACAATACCAAACACTCACACCCCCAAGCTCAGACACAATACCAAACTCTCACACCCCCAAGTTCAGACACAATACCAAACACTAACCCCCCCCAGGTCAGACACAATTCCAAACATTCACACCCCCAAGCTCAGACAAAAAACCAAACACTCACACCCCCAAGCTCAGACACAGTACCACACGCTGTGCGATCTCTCATTTGCACTGACCCACAGCGTGTCTTCCCTCACAACCCCACTCAGTTGGATATGTGCACGCGTAAGAAAGCCGCTTGAAATCGCAATCTAGTCTATATATCACTTCAGGAGTATTTACGCATGAGCGAGATATACTTCCCCGATCACTCACACGTTCGTGTACAGAATTGAAACCTTGTGAACATCATACGACTGTCCAAAACACACTCCCACCAATCAGACCGACATACCTATAGTGATGAACAGCCCTAGTACGTTCATGGAGTTGAGTGTTTCCGAGAACACGACCACAGATAGAAGAATTGTGAGGAGTTCCTGCAGAGATACGGATACCAACATAAGCGGTCGATAGAGGAGTGTCGGTATGCCAAAATCATATTGTTAGAAGCTTATTCCCACCAACTCAGCAGATAATCACACAAAGTGTAAACGTTCACATAGATCGCGGAGATCATATAAAAACGGGCCCGCATGATCTCGGTATGAAGTACACGCACATTTGTTGAGCCCACGATCACAGCACAGGGGCGATGCGATGACTAGTCTGCGGAGTGGCACTTCGCAGACACATGTTTCAATTGGATTGTTAAAGGAACGACACAGGTGTAGGACTACACGAGAGAAACACTGCTCAGAGAAGACTCTCTACACAAATCAGCATTGCAGACGCAAATACACTAACATATTATATAGGTAAGAATAACATGCGTAATAACACAGCGCTTATACAGAACCAACACAAACATACATACATAACATTTATACAAACATCACATACATACACACAGACATAATATACATACATACTAGCCCACACTTATAAATATCAATACCAGGTACATAGAGAAACACACATGGTCGAGATGTACGAATACATATGCACACTAATCAAGAGACAAGTGCTGTCACTGGATTGCCAGCCCACACAAAATAATCACACGGCTGCTGCCATGGCAAAGCAGCCGACCTGCTGATTGTTTGTGGTTGTGTGTTCGTGCGCGAGTGTTGGGTTGTAAGCGTGCATGTGCGTTTGCGCTTAAACAAGCACAACAACCTAGCGAGTTCAACCCAGATCGTGACCAGGTAACGGCCGCACGCCCCACAACGTATATGTGCATAGCTCCTCTATGTCAGAGTCCACGCCATTAATGCGTATACCTCCAACTTGCGAGATTTCACATCATCTCTGTGAACACGTTCAATATGACCGAGCCTATCGCATCGATGTGCATGTAATCTCTATGCGAGGGTCCACAACATGTGTATACCTTCATTATGCCTGCGACCGACAGGGTGACGGAGGATGTACGGGAGATCAGCAAAAACTCGCTGACATTCATGGCAAACGCTATGAGCGCCCCAACTCCCTGCAATATCCGGGTGCAGGGGATTGTTAGACTTATGCACAGCATGATATTCACGTATGAGTGGATAGGGTGTATTCCAAAAAGTTTCTTATTGTTCGTTCATGTGTATATATACTTGTATAAAATAAGCATGTACGTAAATGTAAACGATGGCGTGAAACAAGTCGTGCTTATGAAAACGATACAAGCACCCTCGCTCATACACAGCACAACCAGCCCCTACGCATATAAGCCGGGGAAGACCTACCATGACCAGACAGGACCGATATGGGGACCATTCATCGCCCATGTAGATGTGGTGTGATGAGAAGAAGGCCGTGCCCTCGAAAATCAGTGCCAACGGCAGCAGCACTGCAGCCATCACCGGCGTCACATGGTACAGAGTGTCTGTGATGATGCA
>LUCW03000433.1:0-30051 GCA_001586965.3 Sphaeroforma sirkka | reverse complement strand
GTATTCATTTCGATTATGGCGGGAAATGAGCTGCGGCATTCCGAATAAGGCAGGTACAAAATTGAGTTCATCTCATCATGACATCATCATCTGTCACAGACCGGCAGTCTGTCTGTGTCACTGTGTGTCGGTCTGTCGGATTCTGTAAGTTTACTATTGATTACACATATGTGTCACTTTTTTATATATGTGTGCAAATGAACAAATATTTTTTTTATAGTGTAAATATATAATATTCGAAGCTTTTCGAATTGCTTTACGCACATATCGTCACACCGAGCGTGTAAAACTACGTATCTTAATTAAATTGTATTGTCAACTTCTCCCATTTAAGTGTATCTAGTAAAGCTAAACTGGGCTGAGCGAGCGGAACATCTTTTAAACCTCCATCGGTGACAAGGAAATATAAATATGTCGGTAATCAGAGCCGCATTCGATGTGGGCTCCGGGTCAACAAAGCTAACCGTCGGCCAGGTATAAACACTACTAAAACTCTCACTGTTTCTATCGTATAGACTAGACAGTATTCTATTCTATTAAGTATTCTCGCTATGAGAACCTCAGGTTCGAACATCGAAGCGTGATCCGCTTGTGTACTTCAAGCATAAATACCGACACGCTCGGTTCCACTTTTTAGATATATCTATTGCACAAGTACATAGAGTGAAGTTCTCACAAAGGGCGGTACTAAGTCAGCAATAGATCAGAGTGTTCTCACACTTATTCAGTCAGGTCAATCTCAGTTGCTGAGTGGCGTTCTCGATAAACTCCGGGTGCACGATAGTAGATATGTGACTTATTTGTCGTTACTTAATTGTCCTAGAAATGAAATGGAAAATTAATTGTCAACAGGTGTATTCGATCCTTCATATTTTAAATGTAGCTAGGGAATTCAATTCAGGTATGGTAAGGGCAGGTGAACTTGTTTATATTGTGCTGATTTCTAATTCGCGATAGGTGTTAAGGAATCGTGTTGCCATGTGAACTCTTACTTCCGGAAAGCGATAGCAAACCAAAGAATATAAACATCACGTGTGTCACCAGACCTGTAAATCGTTTTAGTGCAACCAGTCAACTGATGCACACACAAAAGGTAAGATGTGCTATATTCCACCTGACCCAAGCAATGTATTACAGCGCAACAATTCGGAACAGCTGATATTAGGCATATTCTGCCTTTGCATGTAGGGAACTGCTGTCTGTAGTCATATCTATCGCGTTCTTTGTTGTTAGCCAATTTTGAGTATCATGTGCTCGCCAGATAAATGTACGTACGCCATCGAATTGTTTGAATAGCAGTGCAAAGTCTCTATTGAGTGCTTTGTACACAACATTCTGAGAATTTTACAGATCAGTATTAGTACAATACTTTATCGTGAGCAACCTTACATATGCTAAACCAAGGCCACTGTCCCATCCTAGATTGAGCTGGCCACGGGTCATCTTACGAAAGTGTTTTTCTCGGAAGAACGGGTGGTCGAAGTGGGCAAAAGTTTTCGACATCACAAAGAGTTCATAGCGCCTGACATGCTAGAGTTATGCAGGTATGATGTGGCATGTGAATCTGAATGAGCTGTGGAATATATTGAGAGGTATATTACTTCACTTTTTGAATCCCACGGAGAACTCCTCTGCATCAGACACCATTCACATATTACAAGGTAGTACCTTTCTATACGATTTTCGGGTGACACATAGTACATTTCTCCATACAAACTTGAACTTCTCACCACAATTCGCGAATCACATATGGAAGGGAAAGTAATAATACATGCACTGATAATGTGCAATTGTTGCTTTGTTTACCATGATAGGAATAAGCTGACTGAGTTCAAAAGCATAGCGCTGTCACACGGTGCCACCCAGTGGGCAGGGGTGGCGACGGCCGTATTCCGTGAGAAATCCAATGGCAAATTCATCGAGGACATCAACTCGAAGCTAGGCCTAAACCTGCGGGTGGTATCCCAGACTGCAGAAGCCGAACTTGGTATAAGCGTTCCCTACGTTCTCTGATCGCTTCTCTGTAGCATCGTGTGGCTGTCACTGTGTTTTTGATATTTTGTGCCTGTCTTCAAGTTTGAGGGTATGACTAAAATAATTTAGATAATAATTTATAAATTGTTGATTGACTGACAATAATGCAATGGGCATAGTGCAAATACCTTTATTCTCGACTTTCAATCGTCAAATGTGTGAGTCACTTCTGGACTCAGCATGTGTATACAATTGGAATATCACTTACGCTTTTTGTTCTTTCCATGATTTCATGTATGTATCCAGAATTGTGATTTTATCTGATCTATCTGGTGGTTCGTGTATATACATGTCGATATATGAACTAAGGCAAAATAACCCACTTCCATTCTGATTGATTACATCATATGGCAATCAAACCTGGTGTCTGGTTTATGGTTCTCTATGTATTGTTTAGATAGTAGGGCTCCTTCAGAGCATTTACTGTCGAAACTAGTAACATTTGTGCACCAAGCAATCCCATGTGGACATAATTGAATCCTGATGACCGACACTCATCATTCTAGAGTGCTGTTATTTCCTGAGAGCACAATTTGTATGTAGTCCAAAAGTATAACTGCAACTTTAGTTTGTATCGTTAGAAGAGGATGGTTTCCGCCAAAACACATTGCTTTGAGGTCCGCCGCTATTTTTTGTTTCTAGCGCAACATTGCGAATGCGTAACGACTGTTTGATTTATTAATATGTAGTGTCATCTATACCTGACAGGATATGCCACTGCTGTCGCAGTCAAAGCAGTGGAAGGAGTGTATGCAAACGAGCAGTCTGATAGGCACACCGTAGTATGGGACTCTGGCGGTGCATCCTTCCAAATAGCGACCAAAACCGATGATGGTATGCCATGTACTATAACACTATGGTGCTTGGTATACGGATAAGAGATGGGTATTCGGGCTATTGTCGTCTGGATCCTGGTCGAATTATGTATATATATATATTTATATTTATATTTACATTCATATCTATATTTATAGTTATATTCGTATTTCTCTTAGATAAATGAAGACAATGGACTGTTTCTGGCAGAATTCGGCGAAAACTCCATATCGATCTTTAGGTGAAAACTATTTTGGACACGTTGATTCAGGTTTGTTGACCGCTGAAGGACAGTGGGGCTCTTCGTCAGCAACCCATACCATGGTGACCCAGATTCAAGGGAAGGACTTTACACAAACCGAGTCAGCCAACCCGGGGACTATGGACCACGTACACAAGCTGATATCGCACATCCAGGTATGGATAACTATAGCTGTTCGCATTACCGCACCCAATGGCTACCCTGCACTTAATGGCTGGAATGCCACTGTTTTTTTTTTATGCTGACGAGGAGGTAATCTTGTTTTGAGCTATCGCATAGCAGCTGTGCGCATACATGCGAAACGCTTCCTGCTGAGGGCATAGCGCATCCTAGTGCCTTGGATCAAGTGCAAATCCTCATACTCTTCTAACTGCCACGATCACATATGTACTCTATCAGAGTCATCTGCAACCTCCCCCGGCTTGGCTGATCGGGATGCAGAAGGAAGGATTGGACGTAGTGGCGATTGGTGGTGACACCTCTATGCACAAGCTCGTCAGTCTGGCTACACGGAATCCTACGTTTACGCCAGAGACCATCATGGAGGCCTTAGAAAGTAGGTTTGATCAAGCATGGCTTGTCCCTGAATAGCTTAATGCCTAATCATGGGGCGGGACGGCTGGTTTATACTCATCTGATTGTTTGCAATGAGTGTATGACTGTACGGAGCATGTTACGGTATATAGTAGTCAGAGAAGGGTGAAGTATGAAGCGGGCCATCCGATTGTGTTGCTGTAATGGGTGCATCATGGTGATCGTAGATCTAAATGTGTGCGAAGATTACCTGCAACTTGCATGAAATCTAGATGCCTGCGAAAGATTGTGTGTATTTCACATCAATCGAGTATTTGCACACGAGGATGCATTCGCTGCACCTTGTGTGCATCCAAATTCTGAAGGTCCACATAGCATTCAGCTTAGTAAGTGTGTACCTTCCAGCAGGATAAGGTCACGATGCTGTCAACCAATATATATATTCTGTTTGCGTGAATGAAGGAATAGGACCGGAGCGTGTAACGTGTATCCTGGCACCGTGCGTACGCCTATCCGCTCGTAAACGTATGTAATATTTCTTGTGATTCGATGCAGGGGATTTTATTCCTTCCCTGCTGCCTCGTTGCACTGGCACTCGATAAAGCACGCATGCTGGGTCTAATTATGTGACAATCGGTCTGTGGACACATGGGAGAGTGTACCCTTCGCATCAATGATAAGCATGTCGCAGAGTTCAGATTCGCTGACGTGTATATGTAAGATGTTTCTCTGATCGTGTTTTGATATTCAATTCAAATATTACATATACTCACCCAAATCCCGTGCAGGGCTGGCTGAAAAATCTGATGAGGAGTTGTCGTACTTGCCACAGCCGGATCAGGTACTGCCAAAGATGTGTTTAGCGTATGCGACAATGAAGACTATGAACATAAAAGAAGCACGCCACTACCAATGTACTGGGAACACCCTTGGGCTACTGATCACTGATAGCTTCTGGCCCATTGCTGAAACGTGAATAAATGTATACAAACATAGTCGATTTATGGTATACACTACTTTGTAAACCTCTAGGTATCAAAACTCGCGTGTCCTTGATCGGATCAGCACACTGTATATGACTGTGAAAGTCCTCGGTGTGATGCGAGGTACACTATTTCTAGTAGACACATGGGTAAACATAGGTAAACATAGGTCCAATACCTATGCGAACCACATCAAACAAATTAAGATAAGCGTAGGTGATGCTGTGCCTTTTATTTTCACTCAGCTCACTTCCGCCGCCGCTTCCGCGACTTCCGTTTCCGACGTGTCTGCACTTTCCGTTGTGGCCAATTGGTGTGCAGTGGAATCGTTATATACATCCAGATACCGTTGCACGCGATGCGTGCTCTTGGTGGCCTCACAGAATTCCATGAATTCGTTCATGAGTGTATCCGTCGGTGTTTCTTCCTTGGTGGTGTCCTGATATAGTAGTTGTAGCCAACCGTACATAATTTACTGACATCGCACAACACATACACCGAAAAATGACGAAATGATGTACACCAGCATATGAACTGCTATCTACAGAGGGAGCGATGCTTCCTTTGAACGCACTTTACGGTCATCAATTGTGCTGCACAAGAACTGCTAATGTATAAGGTGGCATGCAGTTGCCGAAATTCGACTGCATGAATCTACGGTTTCCAATAGCATTCCTGATTCTAAAAGGTAGGACGCTCTATCATTGTATTGACACGTGAAGTCGAAATAGAGAGCTCTAGATTATTTAAGTGTGACACGTATGAAGACTCAAGCTTGTGCCTATAAATACTGTCGCTAACGAGAACAAAGTGGCGCTTCATTCATTCAAATTGTGAAAAAATTCCCGACGCGGTGCCCAAGCTTAACACAACACACGTGCAGAGATTGTCGGGAAATCAGAGCGATTGAAAGGAAACCACCAAATACATACCACCATATATTGCTGTAGCCCTAACTGGAGGATTGAGCCTGATGCCGTCAAATCCATATGTAAATCGGATGTCCCGGGCATTTTTAAGAAATTGAAAACTCAGTACTTGGTTTGGAGATAAATCAAGGAATCTCAAATGATCGAATTTCCAACTAATTATTAATCTTATAGTCAGAGGCACACTCATAGAGGTGTGAAAAGAAACTGGTACTGGAAAACCCACATCATAACATAGAAATCGAAGGCAATGCAGTCAATTTGATATACGTTCACATCAAACAAGGAAGGTGACCAGATGCCAGCATTCACTAGAGATATCGCACCCTTTGTAGTACGAACAAGCAAAAATGGCGGGCGAATACGCAATACAAGTATTGTAGCGGCTAGAAATCGTATCGACGAGAGAAGTACACGTTGTAGCGGCTAGAAATCGTATCGACGAGCGAAGTATACGATATTCTAAAGCTTGGTAGTGTATTCAGTCGAGGCAACACTGCATGGTGCGGGTTATGTATTGTTCGCAGTACAAGAGTGAGCACACACTCTGAACATATCAGTGATGTACAATTCACTATCATATCACAAAAACACAAACGATACACTAGTAATTAATATATTTGTCTTTGGAGGCCAATCCATCCGTTATGGTGACACTGGTCGCACTAGATGACGAGCAACACAAGCGCTGAGTATGACAACCACATGCAACACCACTCTAGTATATCGAGCGAATGACAGACGAGCCACCACCACCTGACAATGTCGATACAATTGAGGCAACTCGATGTGTTGTGGACATACATATATAGCCATACAGAATGAGTTTCGACACTGGGGCACACAAAGACGATACACGACACGGCTAGAATTTTATATCGAAAATAACTCACCGCTATACTGAATATGGCAGTGTTGAAAAACTAGTACAATGCTGTATGTTTTGTTAATACGATATTTACAATATATATGGCGAACAGACACGCACTAAGAAAGACATCGACACAGGCAAAAACAATAACTATTGTACGATTGCGTTTAATTGGTGCACGCCTGAATACTGTGTTCATACGTTTTTCATAGGTGGGCACGGAGGCGAGATGCAGCTGAGCCAGTTCATCAACCACTGTGACTTCTTTCCTTCGCAGATTTTCGTATCGCGATTTCCAATGGCTGGAATGTGGAGAAGATGCAAATGTGTGATGTAAACACCCAATTTTTCTCGGCCAAATCGATGTGAGGGATAATCGTGGTATAGTGCAATGCGATCGCGCCAGAGTTACTTCCTGCGGAATTGCCGGCTGTGTAGTATATTGTAGACTCATAGTCGCTTCTGTATCCTTCCCTATCAAGCACATCAGAAAACATGCGGATACGCACAGTACTGCATATTCGAGCACCACACAGTTCACAGAGTACAATAATAGCTTTTGTACATACTCTGCGGCATTGTCCATGAACTCCTTAACGATGTCAATGTCGGATTTCCACATGTTCTTTGGTTTCAATGGAAGACGTCCGGCCCTCCGTAGCTGACCCTATTGGTTAGACCAGCACATAAAACGTAAAAGAAAAGAAAAGAAATTCAATATCTGGGCGAAAAAGTTTAGCATTACCAGGAAGTTTAGCATTACCAGGCACAAAGTGAATATCGATTGGACATCTAACACGACGTTTATATTACCAACCCGCATCTTTTGGATAGTCACAAATGTGTGTTCCAAGGGTTGAGAACCTGTATGTCGATACCCTACGAGATGCTTCGACAAGGAAATACCGCATAATTCTTTGCGGCGACAGCAAATAAAATAGTTAAAAATGGTGCGACGACGTGACTGATGTCAAAAAAAGGTGGGGCGACGTACTAATGGATGATCAACGTGCGCGGGGCACTTCCAGCCCTTCTCCTTGATGGAGACGGTCAGTGGTGGGGTCAGACAGTCTGCATGAAATCCCTGAGGACACTCCAGCGACGAGCATGGGAGCACAGGAGCTCTGTGAAGATACCAAGTGAACCAATTACAATGCAAGGTAGCCCTGGAATAGGGATTCAAAGCAACACAGCGCAGCAGCGACGGACGCACCCAGAAGGAATGCCACCCCAAATCCTTCAGGCAGGTTACATGCGAATGCTAAAAACAAGAGCCGCGGACGTTATTTTATACACGCAAAAGAGCCGCAAGCAGGCGAATGAAACTGTTCTTCTTCTCAACGCTTATTACTCACTGTCAGTGACGCGCATCATCAGAGGCACATGCATTCCACATTATTCCAAATAGGATCTCAAAGCACCAACTGTGAACTATACGACACGTGGCGTGCATGCAAATTCAATAGTGTAACGCACTTTCTGGTCGAAATTAAGCTATCGTGGGTAGGATGCAGGTATATGTTTGAGCTTGATATATAGATATCCGACTACTTCAAGCTACTTACATTGCGCTTCCGCGATTGCACATCGTACACTTGTTTTTCGATGCCCTGTTCAGGCGGAGTATATTTGAAAGGAGTGCGAGAAAGGCCAGTAAGTAATCCAGAGTATGAGAAAATGCGGAAATTTTAGAGATTAAGGTGAGATGCATTAGGATGTCTGCGATATATAAGCCTGGGTAGCTTGGGGTACTCATTCGGTATTCACCAACAATATCGAACATGTGAGAAAGGTCCATAAAATTCAGCAATACTGGATGCGCGTAAATCAGCATAATCGACAAGCAACGCTGAATCAAAGGTTAGGCAAGAATAGCCACTTTCATCATATATCCATTGCCCACATCGGGGCAGAGATTCAACTGCATTTAATCCCACGGTTGCACGTGCCATACACTCATCATATGACACCCATAGTATGCGCAGAACATTTGAATTGGACAATACAACTTTCGAGGCTTTTAGAACCACCTCCTAGAACAGCCAATGTGAAACCTGACAAGCACGAATGTACACAAGTAAGATACACATACGATTCTTCTTTTTCCACAGTTCTTTGAATAGGCAATTGCGACGGCGGTAGCCACGGTGCGTAAGGCTCGTATTTCGCTGTAGTGTACACGTGTCAGTAGCAACAATATTGTGAGTAAAGAAAGATGCATAAGACTTGCGTTAACGTGTTATATTAACCAGATCATTGATTCCGCATGTGATTGTAGATACATATGCCTCATTTTTACAACGAAGTGCATTTGATCATCTACACAAACAATTCGACAATACTATGTACGGCTCCAAGCACGCGAATACAATAGAACTTGCAAACATACGAATTCGAACATCTCCGGATGCCTGAACTTGTAAGAAGACATACAATCCAGAATCAAATAATAGATAACACTGATGTCTTTGCCAAACTTTAATACGCCGAACGACCAAACAGAGACTTACACAGAATAATGAAGGAATACAAATTTCATCCTTGAAAAGGTTGAAGCACATGTGCATACCATCTTCATTTATGGTATAGGGCAATTCCATCGATATCGGATTTTTCCTGGTGCCTGATACAATCAGCATGTCCCAAGGTGTCGCACTGTCCAGTCCTGTATAGTCTTTTCTCGTTAACTTGTTCTCCGTCTGATCCTCGAGTGCTTTGGCGTGCTGTGGGCGTTGAATTGCGCCGCGATTCTCAAAGTTCAGTAGATTTTCTTGATACAGCATACGTACGAAGGATCGGACTAATCGCAAGCAGTACTTACTTCGACGATCAGTGCACACATACATATCTTACTACCCGATGCGTCAGTTTGCTAAGTGAATTTTCTCAGATACATTCCTGACTAAAAATTATTTCTTGTACAAAATCGACACAAATTTGCTCTCCAATTTTAAATGGCATATAATTACAAAAGCGCATGATTTCCGCCTATACCAATGGGATTACGTTATAGTGATGTTAGACTAAAGGATGATCAAGCTCCAACACCTGCACATATGCGAGTGTGCATATCAACGCTACAAGCATACACACCTTACACGTGCAGCATAGCCAGTCCTCTTTAGGCACTCGATGCAGAGGCGGTTCAGCACAAAGTAAGTGGAAGGACTTTGGACAATCCTCACACATCACCAGCATTCCCCCAAAGGCTGAATATAAAAATATGAAGTCGCAAAATAAGCAACCTCTAAGTGCAATAAAGTCTGAGATTCAGCGTTTCTATGGCAGTGCTTACACGTCACAGCGAATACTCATAAACGTTCATGCACACTAACCTTTGACATCATGCGACTGGGATAGTAATCCAGACACCGACACTATCCTATATTCATATATACAAGTATTCTATATATATATATATGTGTGTGTGTGTGTGTGTGTGTGTGCGTATGTGTGTGCGCGTGTGTGTGTGTGTGTGTGTGTGTGTATATGTGTGTGTGTGTGAGTGAGTGTGTGTGTGTGTGTGTGAGTGAGTGTGTGTGTGTGTGTGTGTGTGTGTGTGTGTGTGTGTATTATTATACATATATATATATATATATATATATATAATAATCTCATATAATAATATCATATATATATATATATATATATATATATATATATATATATATATATATATATATATATATATATATATATATATATATATATAATACATACGTATGTATGTACGTATGTATGTATATATATATATATATATATATATATACATTATTATACATACGTACGTACGTACGTACGTACGCACGTACGTATGTATGTACGTACGTATGCAATGCATATATATATATATTATATATAATTATTATAACTATTATTATTATAACTAATAACTATTATATATACCATATATATATATATGTATATACGTGTGATGATATTATTATGTATGTGTGTGTGTGTGCGTACGCATGTGTGTGCGTACGTGCGTGTGTACGTGCGTATGTGCGTGTGTGTGTGTGTGTGTGTGTGAGAGAGAGAGAGTGTGTGTGTGCGTGTGTGTGCGTGTGTGCGTGCGCGTGTGCGTGCGTGCGTGTGTGTGTGTGTGTGTGTGTGTGTTTGTTTGTGTGTGTGTGTGTGTGTATATGTTTGTGCATGTGTGTGCATGTGTGTGCATGTGTGTATATGTGTGTGTGTATACATAGAATGATCAATGTACATTGACGATTTGCGAATTCAACTAGTCTAAAATGTTCGTATTCGAACGAAATGAAGTGAATACGATCTGGCGGATAGCATACAACAATAGCCCACCGGGAAAAAATAGATTTGTATAATCTCAGTCTCGTCAACCCATACAGAAGTGCAGTCATGAGTACTGATAACGAATGAACAGGGACAACAACAAGACGTCCAAAAAATGGCATAATTCATGGCAGCTTCACATACAGCAAGTGCTGCAATGATTATTGTGCTCCACTTCTTCCTCTGGTTCCGGCTGCACACGGCACGATGAATGAAGGTGAAGTAAAAGTTAAGCATGATCAGTATCAGTGTATGGACTATTGTGAGTGAGTATTCCTTGGTTTACCGTACTCTTTGCAGATGCATAGCTATAGTACTTGTGTGTGTGCGGAATACATAATGCTATACTCTCAAAACCAGATAATGCCTGGAAAGAGTATCATTGAAATTGGCGCCAAGAATTTATACGACAGCCCGCATAGTCCGTATAAAGCCTCCGACGCAGAACAATGCATCAAGCACGAGCAAGGTATAATCATTCATGAAAATTGGAAATTATCCTGAAACGTTTACATACCGATTCCGCAGGTACAAAGTCCGGCGTATATGGCGTGTGGTCAAAACCGAACACATCCCGCTCCAATTGCAACTGTTCGCGGTAGAACTACGTGAGAAAACCCGGGATATTCAAATTTAGTGCTACCCGGGATACAGTGAATTGCACGACATGCCACAAGCCCTCCATAAGTCAAAATTCCTGTTTTCGACGGCACTCCTATGGTGCCTACACACGTGTCCGGATACAAAATGTTTTACAAGACGTGACGCTTACCTTTTTACTCTGCTCCTTGAGCCGTTGCTCCTCTGCGGCATCTACCATATTGCCCTCATTGGTCATTCGGCGACCTTTTGTGATGTTGTTCCAACTGTGATAGATTGAAACCGCTACATACATGAGGAAATCCAATTGCTCTTATCTAAAACCTATTGTCCCACGCCGCAAATACAATGCCAATTCCGACAGGATACAAAAAAACAACGAGTGGTGACTTAACAAACAATCATCGACGCGCTAGATATTCGTAGCTAAGGACCCCACCGACTGTGCCTGTCAGAAACGAAGCGCATACTAAACTTCTCAAATAGAAAGAATAACACACGCTTCTTATACATACGGTCTGCTCTCATTGCGGGAAGCGATCTGCTGAAACATCTCCTCTGATGTCCGGCCCTTCTTCTCGCCCGCATATACGGTACCCGACCGTCTAGTGACGCGTGCAGGCAGTGAAAAAGCCTGTGCCTGCGATAGTGCGGATACTGGGCGCTTTGACAGTGTATTGTCATTGACACGTGAAGGACCCTGCAGGCTATGCTCATCTGTTGTGTTTACAATGGCCTTCTTGTTCGCAACTCCACGTTCCACTACTGGGGGCTTCGTAGGCAGCTCTATTGGGATCCGAGACTCATCACTATTCCGAGCCTGTGATCTCTGAGTGCTGGACGCAGGGCAGGGTTCATCTACAAAATACCCGTAGATGGACTCGTTCTCATCTCCATTATCATCCAATAGAAGCACAGCATTCTCCAGTATATCAAGTATCACGTCGTCGCCCGTAAGGTCATCCACGCCTAATTTTTCACGATCCGTTTCCTTGTATTCAGTATGTCGCGATAGTTCCGCTGCTCGGATAGCGATGTCCATTTGTGAACGCATGATACTGCTGTATCCCTTTACGTTGCCTGGGCAGTGTGAAAATAAAAAAGACAGCTCAGGTATATACATGCCAATGCAACGATAAGAAAATAACAAAAATGAAAGTAATTATGTCTACTCTACAGATGGATTGTAAATGTAACTACACGCTTCATCCTGACTATAACAAACATTCATCGCTTGTGTGGGCATTGACAAATACGCAAAAGTAAAGCAACCTACACTGACATACCAGTCTTATCGAAGGACAGGTTATGCTTTGTCTTTGATGTTTTCTTCTTTCGCCATGCCCCTATCTGCTCACTTTGACAGTCTAAGTACTTAGGGCGCTTGACATGGACTATTCCGGTAGCTGACGTACTTCTATCCCACGGTTTCATGTCAGCACCATTTGCAATACTACATACTATACTCTCCGCTTTCGTTTTCGTTCCATTCCTCAATATTAAGCCACTACTGGACATCCCGCTCTTCTGCTTTTGCGATATACCTGCAGGTTTGTATAACTTATCCCTTTTACCCCATACCAGCGCAGCAGGGGGGCCTGGAGTTCCATCACTATCATCGTCATCCTCCGATGAGCTATCCAGTTGTTCGGTCGTTCGATAGCTGCTCCTGCTAGTTATCCTGACTCCCCTGCTCAGTATTGAACCAAAAGAAGTAAGATCGACATACACCGTACGCAATTGGATCTCAAAAAGCCAGCGATGATGTCTATAACAAGCATAGCTGATATGAGCACGGCGAATTACAATACGTGAGTGAAATTCAACAGAGGTGAATCCAGGGTATAGCCATACGCACGTCACCTTGAATTGAACTTGCATGGGTTGTATGCCAAATGGAATTATAGGGACATTGAGGATTATATAATGTGCAGTAGGCCCCGATGATCGCTCACAACAAAATTTGACCCAAGAGCCCTTGCCACGCATTTCCATACCTTTTGCTGAGTGTATCGGAACCGGACTCAAGTAAATGCGGTACGACTCTCCGCCTAGTCGTAGCAGATTTACCGTCCGTGGCCTTCCTGGTGGTGGTGCTCGGCTTTGTATTCGTTGTCTTTATCGTGCCTGTGCTCGTATCCAACTTCGTCGCGTTCGTGTCCGTAGTCGTGTTCGTGTTCGTGTTCGTGTTCGTGTTCATCGCCATGGGCCTATCGTCCGAATTAACATGTGTGCTTTTCCGCGGCACAGTCTCTGTGTGCGCCACATTCTCTATTTTCCTCTTGACCCTGATTCGATTCGGTCTCTGTATGCTGTGCTGTGACTGTGGCTTTGCTCTTGCCGGAGGCGGCGACAGCTTCACTGCCTTCGGTGGGGGCGAGTTATCTTCATCGTCCGTACTCATATTAACAACTCCATCGGGGCCCACTCTAATGTTAAGACTACCCTTAGCTGTGCCGACCAAGGACGTTATTTGTGCCTGTGACAGAGCATAATTTCTAGGCGAAATTTGTGATCGTTTCTGGACTTGGGATTGTGTCCCACCTTCGTTCGCGTGTATGACGGTTTTTCTGTCCTCGCTAGTACTGTTATCGCCTAGTTGTTCTTCTGTAGAGACCACTGTGTTGCCGGCTCCAGATGATTTTCGACGCGGCCTTTTCAAATAATTTACGGCCCTATCCGACGATTTTGGGTTGAACTGTGTCTGTAAGCGGAAATTTAGCGTGTTATAAGTGTATAAATGTGTGTTTCTCCTATGATTGGGGGGCTTGCAAAAGCTTTACGTTTCTGCAATCTTGCAAAAAAATCACGTCCAACTGTTGATCCTCATTGATACCAGCAATTAAGTGAAGAAAAGGTACGAGCCAACAAACAATAGAAAATGTGCCTCAGTAAATGGCTTGAATGCAAATGTAAACGTTTAACTCAAAGTCTGACAATTGACTCGTCGACTCGCGTGGTACAGTGATAATAGCGCAATTTTTCAAGAAATCACTTTAACATACCTCGGTAAGCGGTATTGTAGCGGGTGGGGGGCTATCAAGTTGTGCATTTGGGCCTGCCAACGCTTTTTTCGCTATGCCTTCTATGTTACTTATCACTCTTTTTTGCATTGCTGTAGAGCCAATCACCGGAACGACAGAACCAGGTGAAGAGTTCTTCATATTGCTGACAGAACTTTTCGCATTGAGACTCGCAGCGCCGGCACAGGGTTTCGCATTCATACTCTTGGACAGCGAGTTTTGCTTACTATCTTGCTTGATAGTCCTGGCACTGTTCGCCGCCGATGCATGCGATTGAGCTCGAGGCGCATTAGCACGAGATGCTTTGCTCTTTGACATGCCTACAGTAGGTGGCATTGAGCCGTAATTTCCGGTTTCGTCGCTGTCCAGATCATCGACATCGATGAAATTTACAACGCGACCCATTTTCATTGGAGCACCATCAGAGTTTGCTGTTCGCTGCGTATTTGTATTATGATTCATGTCGCGCTCTTTCAACATGTCAAGGTGTGTATGACTCAGTGGGCAAGAAACTCTCGACGCGGTCCGAAGTACTACCCTGCAATTCTCAGTCTCGAGCTCCGTTGCCCGTGTTTATCGACCTCCCCAGCTAGTGTGTGTAAAGACTAACCTTTAGCACACGCAATTTTGCCTCGCCACTCACGAAAACAAGAGATTTTTATTCTTCCTGGCGGAGTGTGTTGACGATAGTGTTGATGAGATTAGAAGAAAAGACAACAGGTTTTTTCTGATGATGCGACAGATAAGTTTCAAGTTAGGTCGGTGGAGGTCGAAAGTGTTTTCTTTTACTTGCTTTAACTTCGACTTCGAAATATGTTTTAAAACAATATACCATGCTTCTGGTACCATCAACTCACACAATAAAAAGTGTAGGCGACACTGATGCTATGGCGTGCAATACCAGATAGCCCAAATTGATCTCTCTCTTGACTCCCACTTGCACACGACGAATAATTGAGCTGAGTTTCGAACGAAATACCAGTCTGAACATGGTATCTCATAATTACACGCAGAGAATTTAAAACATCATCCAGAGAACGATAAACGTCTACATCTGCACGTCTACACATGAAATATTGCAGAATGCCGCTGGAAGAGTACAGCAATAGGATATATCAGAAGTTTCACTAGAAAACATAGTAATACAGTGAATACGAGAAATCATGCAAACTTGCGAGCTGCTGTACAGAGCAACCTGACAGGGTTCTTCACATTATAATTTAAATTGTCGAACATACGAAATTTTCTCAAGCCGTATACCATCTCACAAGAATATACATCGTGAACTCTCTGATCCTTCTTGAAATACTCGCCTATAGCGAACATTTTGAGGATGACTGAGTGCAATACTAAAAATGCGTTGTCAAAATTTTGATCAGACACCAACCTCAGATCAACCGAAATATATATGTGGGCTAAAGATAGATGATTTGTGTAATATGTCTCGTAGCTGTCTGAGCATGGCTCGGTCAATTCAGGGCAATCCTCATATACAGTACAGATATGAATGCTCATATACTGTCCAGATCACAAAGCTCCACACCGAGATTTCAAATTAATCAGTACTTTATGATTCAAGATATGCAGAAGTCTCGCTTAGAAGGTGTGAGTGCATCATTTGACATAATGGAAAATCGGAATAGCTATGTCACCACACACCGTTGACACCACATTGTTCATACGAGGACCAAACCTGGCAAGTATATGTCGAAAATTGCAATATTTGCGATATTTCTTACCATATCATAAAATTACATACGTTACGGCTAAGGGATCGTCCGGTGCCTTGTTCTGCAGTGCAATTGGATCCTTCAACCTCTACTACTGAAGTGCGATGCTAGTCTTATCCCGGTAGTGTATCAAGTCTCACATCAACTTCATCGAGAGACGATCCTCCTGAGCCTTACTGCTTACTTGGAATGCAAATTAGTATAAAATATCTATGTGGGCGGGCAAATTTTTGAAACCCAAATTCTGATTTGGCATGATGGTCGCAAATATTATTTATATATTTCCTGGGACGAGATCAAAATCGGGTTCCCACATGATTTTAAAGTGATGCCGATATCCATTATATGTTTCGCTATCAACTAGCCCGTTGAAGGATGCCCGTAGAAGGATCCGCTCTGGCTTTGGTTCCCTGTATGCTAAGATCAACATACGTATCTACAGACTAGGAATTGCACAAAATTGACCGATTCGCACCTGTTAGTGAGTGTTTTTCCACGAAGGCATACCCGGGAGTTCAAATGATCCTTTAGTGTATAACAAACCAGATCTTCATTCATGTATCAATCTCAAGGAACTTGACTTTTGCACACTTACAATGTAAAAGGTGGTATTGATTAGTCAGTTGCTGAAGCCCTAATACCATAAACCATAATTTCAGCATATGGATACCTTGTCACATTGTATTGAGAGACTGGTGGGGAATGTAACGTGTCCAGTTTTTGAAGAAGCTAGTAGTGTATGTACGCCGAAAGCTGCCAAACTATAAACACTGATGCTGATAGCGATATAAACACCGGTCAGTAAGGTCGACAGCAACCAAGCCAGCTTTATCCCATTTGTATTCTTTTGGAAAATCATACGAATTTTATGTTCATACAGGTTTTTCTCTCTTTTTGCTCGTAGGCCTTCTCTATAATAGTCGATAGAAGCTGGTTTTTGACCTTTTTTTTACTATACACTATAGTTTTTTTCAGCACTTTCAGACCGGTACTTCTCATATTTTTCAAATCACAAAAAAAGTATCGGTATTGTTGGCCCATTGCAGTCTTGAATTCTAAATTTTGTCTCAATTCGTCAATTCCTCCGTCGGTATTGGATTGATATATTTTATTTGTGTGCGAATACATACTCTTTCCCTATAGTCTAAATATGAGAATACGAACTAGTAGCCTATGTACCAACAATTCTATCGATTCGCAATTATTTAGTTGTAAACGTTCCTTAACCGTTGGTAGACGACACATGGAAGTTCTTCAATGTAGTAGGCTTTATTCTAAAATCCAAATACTCGATATGACGAAGGGAAAAAAAAAATGTTCGAGCCCAAATTTGAATCTTGCAAGTGGAAGGGGGAAGAAAATTCCGATATCTATCAACCGACCAGAGTGCAGAACACATCTAACCCCCCTTGAACGTTTATAAAGCGGCCCTAAAAACTGGCGAAAATTAGGTAAAAACGACGATAGTTGAGCTGAATGGATGTAAAACTAAATACGGATACCTGACTTGCAACGCTACTAGTCAATTACCAAGCGTTTCCATTGGTTAATAAGAATTTATGGTACTGACAACCTGTTAGAAATAAATTGTCAGGACCCTATGTACGGAGTTTTCATTATTATTATTTCCATTCCTGTGTGCACCAAATTTCAAATTTGGGTAGATAATTGTTATTTACTATTTTCACTGTCAGAAAGGTGAGAGAGAAAAGTAATATGTGGTACAGAACCTGTTTGTTTCTGATTCATTTGAGTCGTTGATATTCTGAGAGTGGATTGTTATCTACCAAATCTGTCCATATTTTGTGACAATTAATAATGCATATTCATCTCCATTCGGAAGATCCAATTGATACAACACGAATATTTCAGATACGCCGTTTTATTTTTAAATTCACTTTTAATGTCTGGGTTCTCCTATGGCGACTAAAATGAGCACAATACAATAGGCCTAACTTCTCGACAATATAACAATTTACAGTACTTGTATAATTGTACGATTATCTTGTACACAACAGCTATTGTCTAATAGATGAACCAACCATGGATACAAATATGAAATTTATTCTTTTCAACTACTTAATTAAAATTAAAAATACACAGAGATCTGTCCTCAATGTTGTAGTGAATTCTTGTAGTGTATGGTACCCAAAGTACCTGACAGGAACTTGTATGAAGTATATAACGTTGCGACAAGCCTCCGTCCTGTATTGTTGTTTTGCGGACAGACGTCCGAAAAAAAAATATTTAAATGCTCATGTGTGTTGAATATCCGTCCTTTGAACGCCTTAATCATAATAGCCAATCGGTGCCTGACATCCTCTTTTCTGACATTTTTTATGAAAATACTCATCCATTAACCAACCAAGCTATTACTAGGTTTACCCTATTTACTACAAAACTGGAAAGCGTTGTGAGTACTTTGATATCAATCCGCACGATCCGCTTCTGGGTTACTAGATCAACTAACCTAGTACTAGGTTAGTTGGTTGGTTCAGTCATTCAACAAATATACTACAGAACTGAAAAGTGTAGCGAGTATTTTGAGCTCAGTCTGCAGTTTGTTTTATCGATCATTCGTTTAATTAATCTCACTGCTGATGAAGCAGCAAAAAGTATGACTTTTGTACTGACAAGAATTTGGCTGATACAATGGGTGGCGATAAGGTGACAGAATACAAACTGTACAAATCTAGACAATATGTCATACACATGACGCCTGAACTACTAAAACGCCCTGCTCGTTGTGGTCAAAACAAAGTTACGTTTAGTAAGAGTATTTGTCTGAAATGAGTGAACTCAGTCAAAATTATCGTTGTAAAGTAACATACACTCGGTTGTCGACAGGAAATAATTCATTTTTTTACTGCAAATATCCTAGTTGACATACGACCAAAGGACATGCACATGTTTACGGCAGGCACCTCATCGTCATATTGTAGAAATACGGCCTCCGGTCAGTCTAAAATATCAAGATCAATTGAGATGATACATTGGTTTTTATTTGTATTTTAAATAATTTAGTACAAGCTCTTTTTCCAATATTTCCAAAGTGTTCTAAATTCACTTTGATGGCTCCAATAGCCTGAGTATTTGGTATGACTCATCTACTTGGACCTATTTGAGACATTAGTAGATGTAGGATATTATAAACTAAATTTTATAATCTCCGAACTACCACTTATAGATTTTGGTCCTCCCGCCAATCTCCAAAATCCAATAAGTCTTTTTCTTTTTTTAACTTTTCTTCAGATGGAACTTTATTTATATCAGCTAATGTATTAACCAGTAGTGTACTGCTTCTAGACTGTCTGACATCGATTTACTATCCAGCAAATACTATGGCTAAGGGTACTTCTAAAGGCAAGGGAGCCGCTAGCTCTAAGCCTGCTAAGCCTGCCGAGGTTCCTGAGGTTCCTGTGGAAACACCTAGCCTGTCTGGAGTTGAGCCTGCCGAGGATACTGTTGGGGAAGCAAATTCTGAGGTTGGTACAGAGGATTATTCTGAGGATGACTCGTCGGATCCTAAAGCCTTGGAAGAAGAGGTATCTACTACCGCGGAAAGGCTCGCCAGCGTCCGTGTATCACCTAGGAGTGGAGCTCAGGACCCCAGCTTGCCCCCTGACCACGTGCCGTCAAATATTGGGGATAAACGTCGAAAGGCTGGAAAATTCGTGGATACGAATGTCGGGGGCATTATAACTCCACATCTAAAGGACACTCCAGCACAAATCCGGAGTGAAAAGGAAGTATTGGACCTGTCCGAAAATTTCGGTTTCGCCATCGATGGAGAAGCCATTCCATTCAGCTCAAATCTTGGGGCCGAAGCTGAGGACGCCATAACTCGACAACGAGTGGTTGGATCCTCTCAATCTCGACGCCAATTGAACTGCACTGAAGCGCTCTTGAAGGAGCTAGCGGCAGCAGCAGTTGTGGACCCCTCTATCGTGTCCCACTTGGCTGATATTCTTCCTATACCGAAAGAAGAAGAAGAAATTCGGGCCGAGTTTCGAACCCGAGACCTACTGGTTTACCAGCCAGTACGTGTACCACTAAGCCAGTTACCACTGGTGAGAGAGGAAATATTTCAAAATTTAATCTCTATAGCTCTGATGCTACCATTGACCATCCTCTTGACAAACTTAACCCTGTCAGAGGATATGATCGTATGGAACTCGATGAGGCTTACCATCCTCGTAATATCGACCCTCATTTGCCAACTAACCCTGGTAATCGCGATTTTGGCAATCGATACACCAGTACTTCGTTAAGGAGTTCCCGCTCTAATCCTGAGGATGAGGAAGTGAGAACCAGACATACTCGTCTCAGGCTATTACGCTCTGGTATGCAAGTCCTTGAGGACCGTCTATTGAATGACTCTGACCTTGACGATAGGAAAGCGGATAACATTCGCTATCTAATCGATAACAAGAGAAAGGAAATAGACACCATCTTGGCACTAGCAGCCCGTAGCACTGAGCATGAGCCTCGTGAACACTTAGAACCAAGCTTTATAAAGCAGCTAGGTAATGCGCAGGCTGAGGTCGATTTCTCTACTAATGAGAGTACAGTGGAGACACTGAAGGCCTTCGACCAACTTAAGGAGTCTGCCATCCTTAGGGATAAGCAGATGATGAATGCCTTTATTCATTTCTGTGAGCCAGGTGAATGGCGAACTATCTTGAAGGTTCATGAGCCCAACTGGAAAGCCCTACCCTGGCACCAGTTGCGTGATAATATACTTAACACCTTTTTTTGAAGATGCACGTGACCGTGAACTTTTAGAGTCTCGCAAGTTCTTTGCGAACGATACCACTATTCGAGGTGCTCTAGCTCATATGACACATATGAACACTCGGATGGGTGGTCGTACCTATACTGGCGAATATTTATTAATTTGTCAGATGATGGAGACTCTGGGAGCTAACCTCTTTAAGAAAGTCAATGATGACATCATCGCCTATGGTGATTTGCGATCTATGCCTTGGTCTGTTTGAGAAGATAGTTCACAAGCATACCAATTCCTCTACCAGAGTACTTAGTACCACGAGCTACACCCAGCCCACTAAGCGAAACGCAGTAGAGACTAATACTGCGCGTAGTACTAAGAAACCTCGCACTACTACTGAGGGGGGGTACTGGCTCTACTTCTACCGAACCGAAAGGTGAAAAGAAGGTGAGAGCGCCTTGCAAGAAGTGTGGTTACAACCTCACAAAACGTAATGGCAAGTGGAATGGTAGACACGACCCTGTTAAGTGTGCACCAGGCAAGCCAGATTTTGGACACTATATGAAAGAGTGTGCTACTTGCAAGAGTACTAACGGTTGGCACAAAGAGGATTGCAAGGACTTACCGGACGTCCAAGTTAAGCACTGACAGTACCATACGTGTGCACTAGAGCAAGATTATGAGAAAATGTTCAATAAAATCCATACCAAAGGGGATGAACGTATCTTTCAAGCAGTTTTCGTAAATGGAGAAAAAGTTATGGCACTATTTGATCCAGGGGCTGAAGTCTCTGCTATCTCACGCCGAGTAGCCTACGCTACAGATATGGCTGTCCATAACGAAACAACTGATTTGATCTTGGGAAATGGCAAAGTTACTACTTGCGAACAAGCCATTGACTATGCACACATAATGCTGTCAGATAGAAGAGAAGTGAAGACTCACCTAATCGTTACTGACATGTCTCAGAAATACGATTTAATTATAGGTATGACTGATCTTCTCAGTTTAGGTATAACACTCACTGGTCTGCCTAATGGGCTAGACCCGAATAAAGATCAGTCAGATGATAATATGTTAAAGATACCTAAACCTCCGGAAGGTGAAGCAAAGGATATGATTCCGCACTTCACCGATATAATTATGGAATTAATTATACAAAACAGGAAGATTGCAATAACTGACTGGTGTAATGTTTAAGTTCTCTAATGGGTACGTTAGACTTGACTTAACAAACGTCGACTTCTCTAAGTTAAAGTGTCCTTCACATAACTACGTGAGTTGGAGACACAAAGACGTTGTCAAAACCCAAATCGAAGATTGGTTAAAACAGGGTCTAATTGAAATCAATTATGATGCAACCCCAGTTAACTTAGCTCTCTTAGCGGTCGATCAATATAAATCTGATGGAACGTTTAGTAAAACAAGAGTAGTACTAGACCTGTCGCCAATCAACAAACTAATTCCACAACATAGTTTTCCCTTACCTAAGATAAACGAGATACTACGCAAAATGGAGGGTGTGACTATCTTTTCCAAGATAGACTTAAAAGCTGCATTCCATCAACTACAGATATATGAGCCTCATAGGAAATACTTTTCCTTTACTTGGCAAGGTAAGAAGTACCAGTTTAAAGGTGCACCTGAAGGCTTACACATGTTACCTTCTTTCTTCCAACAAGTTATGATGGAACTATTTGCGGACCTGTCGTATAACGTATCAGTCTATTTAGATGATATAGTTATCTTTACAAAGACAGCACATGAACATGCTAAACTCGTTAAAGAAATCTTAAAGCGACTTAATCATGCTAAACTTAAGATTAACGAAGACAAGTGTTCTTTTGCTAAAGATACTATACACTTACTTGGCTACAAAGTATCTGCAGCAGGGGTAGAAATTGATCCTGGCAAGAAACAGTTTCTGTTGGATTTATCAACACCAATTACTGGAAGAGATGTGAACTCTGTGTGTGGGTTTGTTAACTTCTTCTCGGATTCAGTACCGCATCTTTCTCATTACTTAAAGCCTTTCAGTCACCTACGGCTGCACAAAGGACCTTTGGGAAAGCTTTGGACTAAAGAATGTGATGATGCATTTAAACTAGTCAAAAGTAAAGTAATGGACGCACCCATCATGCAGTACCCTGTGGATGGTGTCCCATTCCAAGTAGCAACCGACGCTTCAGATCGAGCGGTAGGTGGAGTGCTTTACCAAACGATAAATGGTAAACCGCGCTACATACAATTCTTTTTTAGCAAGAGTTATAATAAGAGTCAACGGAATTACCCTACCGTTAAACAAGAGCTCCTTGCTATAGTTACTGCGCTAAGACAGTTTAAAGACTACCTTTATGGAAGTTACTTTACTGTCGCCTGTGATCAAAAGTCTCTAACATACTTAAAAGATATGAACCCTGACTCACAGTTGGTGAGCCGCTGGTATGACATTATTGCCAAGTTCGCTTTTAATATAACACACATACCAGGAATACATAACCATCTTCCTGACATGCTCTCTCGACTTGTGCCCGACTACCAGAAAACAGTCAAGGAGTTATTAGCAACCGATTGGATGCTAAATAAGAAATGGTTTAACCTCGCTCAATCACGATGGGGTCCATTTACTGTTGATATGTTCGCCGCAGAACATAACAAACAGGTTTCTGAATATAGGTCGTTGACTCATCCTAAAGGTGATGCATTTCAGCTTGACTTATCAAAGCATAATGCGTGGGCTAACCCACCTTGTCAACTTATCGCACAGTTGTTAAATTATGTTAATATTACTAAATCTACCATTACGCTGTGTTGTCCCTTACGTAACTCCGACCCATGGATACGTGATTTGATTAATATGATTCAAGACGAACCTATTTATGTCGACCGTGAAACCGACACGTTCTTGTATCAGGGATCCTATTCTATTAAGAAGGCGCCTTGGAAACACACCATTGTTTGTCGCATCGGTCTTGCAGGTACCACTAAGTGAAAACCCTCAACCGAATTCTTAGCTAAACTAGAGGAGTCTAAAGAGTTTGAACAAAAGCTCAAGACTCGTACAACACATGCACCCAACAAGATTGCAGTCGAGGTAATGCCGATTGAAACGGCATTAGATCGTAAAAAACATGGAACTAGCTAAGGCCATGGATCAAAGACTCAAAACTCTAAGAGAACCTGAAGCTCGCACTCAACTACTTAAAGCGCTGCTTAAAGAACAGCCAGGAGTTGCGAAACAACTGAAGAAGATACTTCAACAATCTAATGTTGTCAATTATGTATCTCAGGAGTCTACCCCTCCTGATACTGAGGTTGCCCTTTCTAACAGGACTATGGTTCATCCAGCCAGCGTTACGCAGAATCTGACTGACTTAGAGGAGTTCGAAAGTAGAGTTAAAATTGTACATAATTTAACGCATCGAGCATATGAGCATACTTATAAAATGGCTATTCGTGCAGGGCTTGATCACCCGGCGCTGAAAGAAACCATACCTGAAGTATACCGACGCTGTACTGATTGTGAAAAGAACCAGATCAAGCGATACGGTTGGGCACCCCTAAAAAGTGTGACAGAAGACCAACCGATGCACCGAGTCATAGTCGATTTGGTTAAACTCCCGCGATCCAAGCATACTGGCGATGTATATATCTGTCATTTCTTATGTGTGGCTTCGGGCTATAACTTGCTTTATGCAATACCGAACAAACGTCCACAAACAGTGGCAGAATTATGCTATCACGTCTTTAATGACTTCGGTTTCCCCGAGTACTATGTTCTGATAACGGTAGTGAGTTTTGTACCGACGTAATGGAGGCACTTATACTCGTATCAGGCATGACCCATAGGCGTGGTGTCCCTTACAAACCTCAAACGCAGGGTGCAAATGAGACACGTCATAGAGAACTTAAGAAACTCTTGCGTGCCGCACTAGACGACGTTGAGGATATGTGGCCTTATCATTTGAAATGGGTTCAGACTCAAATGAATAACTGCATGAATCTTCAAACTGGAACACTCCCGTTAAACTATTTCTTTGGCCGCTATAGTGAATTACAAGCAACGTTTGATAAAACTGCGCCCGAGAAACACGTTACCCCGTGGCTACAAAAAAAGATCGAGCATATGCAGAACGTTGTTTACCCCTGTTTACTCGAGCACAAGAATCGCGTCCTACTTAAAGCGTATGACCGATGGAATAACACTAAGAACATTGTTCAGTTCAAAGTCGGCGATTACGTTAACATTATAAATCGAAACGCCAACGTTACTGAACTCTCTTCTAAGACGATAGGACCTTTTGTTATTTCCTACCATGATGAGAAGAGTGATACTTACGAAGTGAATAACATTGATGGTACTAGCGCAACCAATCTAGGCACTCACCGTATCCCTACCTCCGAACTCTCATTCGCTCGCTCATTTGATTCTGATATACCAGTTATGGAGTCACAAGTCAAAGATATAATTGACAAAACATCCGAAGACGGTTACACTTACTACAAGACCCGTTTCATGGAGGGGACAGTAGCTTGGCTAACCTCCGATGCATTTCGTGAATCTCGCGACTTTCTTCGTATCTCTAATAAGAAATGGAATAAGCGTTTACATAAGAACACACGAGATAAACGAAAAGGGTTTCCTCAGGTGACTACAAACCCTGACGGATCTGAAATTCCCTATTTGCCACCTACTTCCTACGTGACTAAACTTTCTGATCTGCTTACCAACAGTGCAGAAAATTGTTCAAACTTACTTACTAATGAAGAACAGCCTTTGGCTATTACCTTACCAAATAATAAACGTAAGGCGCCTACATCGGAAATGGTTACTGGACCAAATACTAAACGACATAGAATACAACATGAGTCTTGAACTCGTACATATAGGCACATACTTACTCGATAAGTCATGACCGAAACCGTTTTTACTTTGGTTTTCGCTTTACCAACTAGATCGTATCTTAACGTACGTTCGTAGTTCTAAAAGCTACTGGGGGCTATGTAGAAATACGGCCTCCGGTCAGTCTAAAATATCAAGATCAATTGAGATAATACATTGGTTTTTATTTGTATTTTAAATAATTTAGTACAAGCTCTTTTTCCAATATTTCCAAAGTGTTCTAAATTCACTTTGATGGCTCCAATAGCCTGAGTATTTGGTATGACTCATCTACTTGGACCTATTTGAGACATTAGTAGATGTAGGATATTATAAACTAAATTTTATAATCTCCGAACTACCACTTATAGATTTTGGTCCTCCCGCCAATCTCCAAAATCCAATAAGTCTTTTTCTTTTTTTAACTTTTCTTCAGATGGAACTTTATTTATATCAGCTAATGTATTGACGTGACTTACGTTATTATGTCTATTTACAAATTAGGCAAGTGGTCATGAACACTTAGTACTTCTAGTGAAAATTATTCAATAAAGAACAGCTAGAGGTACGCCCTGTGTGATCGAGGATATTTAGGCTCTTAACAAGAGGCAGTCCCGATCATTTTTACACAAGCTACCACTGCTAAATCCTAACTGACTAAATTGTATTTTAGTTTAATTTAGTTTGAAACCTAGTAATTTCCATCGAAATTTACACACTTATAAATGTGGTCAAAACCGAGTAACGCTTAATAAAGAGAGTTAGTCTGAAATAAATGAAATCAGTCAGAAGTGCTGTTGTAGACGGCGCGCCTACTGTATGTTTTGATCACGTTCCTATGTGGGACGAGAATTTCTCTAAAAACGGTAGATCGTGAAAAAATCCGTATCTAAGATTCTTTCTGGTCCCGTAGTTACTAAATTATGAGGAAATTCTCTGAATGTACATGGCCTACATGGGAAAGTCACTAAAAGTACATACTAATTTACAGGTACGTTTTGTAATAGCCCAATCAAATTCGCTAGATGTGATATTCAATAGACCTCTGAAAAATACTTATTTTTAGAACAATTCTTTAAACCCGTTTCCAATCCTCTATTCTTAATCTCTATTAAAAAATCAGTTTCACAACATATGCATTCATATATCAACGCACACGTATAAACGCTGTAGACCACCTTCTATGCCACTTAGCCAATCATAATTTGACGCGTTGTTGTGCAAAGTATTGTAGTGATAAGATTAGTGCGCAAAATTGAGGGCGTCGTGTCCTGCACATGTCAAGAGAACGATTTATAACATTTATGACTCGCCTTGGGCGATTCAACAAACGCACCCCGCAGGACGACATAGATTTTGGGTCCAAAAAAGTCTATTTCTGTGTGATAAACATATCAGGGAAGAATACTTCAAACAGAATACAAATAATAAAACACTACTGTCTAATGATGTTCCTATGACTAGAGAACAGTACGATACACATAGAATTAGCTTACATCACGAGGATTCAAAATCTCAAACAAGAGCAAGAGCCAACTTGAAAAATGAATTGGAAGTAAAAGATTCTGAAATAGCGAAGCTAGTTGAGGAGGCGAGGAACTTACGCACCAGCAGACAGAGACTGATCGATGACTATGTAAAAACTCCCCCCATACCAACGTTATCATACAATTACATAGTCAATGGACCTGTAGAAAATCTCAGGGTTTTGGGCGAGCTTTCATTCAATAGAAAAATACACTAGATTTGTGCAAACACTCAAAAAAGAATCTCAGATACCTTAATATTGGAGCTCGTACGAAATCGTTTGGGGATGCAATCTTGATGTGGTTTGTGAGAGTGCGACACAACGAGGAGATTGGAGTAGTATGACATCTTTTTGATATAGCATGCACGCATACAGTTGGTAATATACCCCGGGATACCAACATTGTTTTACTGTCCTTCTTCAGGCACCCAGCCCGTAATCTGATGAACGTACTAGATCCTGGTATAGTCAATGGATTGTGGTTACCATGCTACCGAGAGGGATATGATACGCTTGCTTTGTTATTGATGCTACATAATACTTTATCGAAACGGGTAGCGACAAAAAATTACAAGCAGCATCGTACAGTAATTACAAACAACGCAACACTGCAAAACAACTAGATGCAATGTCTGCTGCTGGATATTGCGTATACGCATCGCCGCTGTATCCAGGACATATAAGTGACCGAGTTTTATCACAGCTCTGCAAAACAGATCGTATTGATAAATTATGGCCTGGTTGTTCTGTGATCGGGGACCGAGGTTTTGAAGTTGAAAATCTGTTGCCGGAAGGCGTTACGTATAACAATCCTCCCAGGCTGCCATCAGTAGGTCAATTTACAGAAGTACAACATATCAATATGAAGACTATTTATTCATATAGAAAGAGTCAATAGAAGAGCAAAAATGTTTTTACTGCTCGCTCGAGAAGTGCGCCTTGTAAATCTTCACTTCTTTGTCTAGCGACTGAGGCATGCTTTTATCTTACCGACTTTATCTCACCCATTGCAAAAAGAACTATTTAAATGATAGTAAAAATCAATGCGACAGCTGTAATGCATTATTTATAAGAACTTTATAAATAATCAAAAAGTCAATGTGACAGCTGTAATGCATTATTTATAAGAACCATAAAATTCTTTAATAATAAAAATCAATGTGACAGCAATGCATTATGTTTGTCTATTCATTCCTGATTTAATATCGTCGATTAGACGGAAGCATTCCAGTTGAAGAGTTTCAAATTCTTCTTTTGTGCCAGAGAAGACAAAGAGTTCGTGTCTGTGTATATAACTGAACTCGTCAAGCCCTGTACGTTGCGATTTATGAGGTCCGAGACTTACACGTAGCTTCTTGGTAGGTGGTGCTCCATGCGCTGTTTTGTTCAATCACCCAGGTATAAGGTATCTCAACATCCTTGGTGATAATACCAGTTGGCACATCCCATCTTTGTGGCTGTGATATAGACAGAGGTTTAAATATTATTGTACAAATATAATCAGGGACATACCTGTATATTTAAATTATGGGTTCTCTCGTCCCCAGCCGGCCAGTATACTAATTACCCATACCAATGCAGCACAATGTACGCATTTCCGCCAACACCCGTTGGACACTCGCAATAGCATTTCGTGACACCATATTTGTTTTTCTCGTCGCGTACGCATAGAGCATATGCTTCACAGGCATCTGATTTCATCGATCTTGGCACATGGGCTGTGACATATATGCTTGTATTATATGCGACGTGCACTGATGTTCTGAGTTTCATCTTTTTATATATATAAAAATTCCACCTCTTGCAGCTCCACAGATACTCCATCCATCGCTCCGGAGTTGGTATGTACGGAAATCCGCGCGGCAGTGCGCTCTTGACCTTTTTTTATATGTCGCACTACCGAAATGAGCCTTCATAGCATCTATAGATATTACTGGGAGTTTACACCATTCTGTACTAGGCACATACACATAAGTATGCTTGAATATAGGAGGTAAAGGATGGAATCCATAGGCATCTAGTTCTATACGTTTGTGAGTTGTAGGGTTGTACACTGTAGTAAAAGTCCCCTTAAACCACTATCAAGTGTGGAGTTAGAATTAGTTTACAATTAATTCACACGAGGTGAATTATTTGTAAACCACGTAGACAATCAAATATAAGAATAAATACACCGTACTGAGGCTCAGGGAGACTCAGTAGGTTTTAGTATCGTATTTTGATGTGTTTACTACAGTGGTATGGGCCAGTCGATCAGCTTGGCCTGCTTTTCATGGTCAATGTCAATGCCTTGTGCCGATACTTTCTTCCCTAGAATCATGACTTCGGAAATAGTGAAGTGGTACTTGGCAGGGTTGAGCTTAAAACTGTGGTATGTTAAGCGTTGTATCACCTTCTGCACCGTCCTCACGTGTTCGTCATAATCGTCACTGGCGATAACTATGTCATCGATATAGTGGTGAACCGGTAAGCCATCAAGTATCGTACTCAAGGTACGTTGGAACTGCTGCATGATTACATGAAGACCGAACGGTGCTGATGTGAACGAGTACTGATAACGTTCGTGTGTAAAAATAAATAAGTATTGTGAGTTTGGATGGATGGGCAGCCGGTGGTATGCAGCCGATATGTCCAGCGTCGTGTAGTACTTCTTACTCTTGAGGCGAGATATGAGTTCGTTGACCTTGGGGGGTCAGGAACTAGTCACGAGGAATAAGTGCGTTAACGGCACGCATATCTAAACACACGCATACCTTCTTGACGCTGCCTTCCGCATCGAATGTCGGTACCGCAAGGAAAGGAAGATTAACAGTCGTTGGTGTCGT
>LUCW03000432.1:0-25000 GCA_001586965.3 Sphaeroforma sirkka | reverse complement strand
TTAAAAGTTACATTTCGAAAGATATTCGGATGCAAGTTAATCATAACGTTAAAGCTTATCGTAAATACAATTTCCAAAGAAACATGAACTCACAAAAGCTCACTGCAACAATTAACAAACAACCGCATACAATACGAAATGGCACTTGGATTATAAAACGACCAATGAAAACGAAGCTATACACAATGAATAGGAAATCAGCCAATAGAAACACACATATACATCAATGTGTGAGGATTTAAGCCAATTTGATTGGCTCTCCCTACAAAAATTAGCTAAAAATTCACGAGTTTACGCCAATCATCCAAAATAGAACATTTTCTTGAAAGTTTTTTTTTTTTTGAAAAAAAAGATGGGAAAAACTCTCAACCCCTAAACTTAGAACTCGGGGCTTATTTCATCGATTTTCATCCCTGAAATTAATCCTGTGTTTCGTTGACTATGTCCTTTTTTTTAGTAATCGAGATGATAGTCAATCTTTTCTCAACCGACCCCCCGACCGGAACTGTTGGTATCCATTATGGTACCTCCAGACGAAGGGACCCCAGTGATAGACTACAGTAGTAGGCGTATTTCTATATACGTTAATAATGTTTTACGTCGTCAGCTCGAGAGTAATATGGGACTTGTTCTCAAATTAATATAAGTATAGGTGGGTCAGCCTGAGAGAACGTAAGAGTAATTTGAGACTTCTTCTCAGATTATTATGTTTATAGAAAACGGGCCACCGGCTAACCGAGAGCCGAGGTTCGAGACTGAGTGTGGTAACAGAGGCTAGCCGAGAGCCGAGGTCGAGACGGAGTGTGGTAACAGAGAATATGATATATTTATTTCTAGAAAATATATCCGAGTGCTAAAGTGTTCTGCATAAGGTTTCTCATACTGATCATATGAGTTTTACCCTGGCCAACCCAAGTGGTTCAACACTAGTACAAACACCATCATTATATAACTGAGGGTGAGATCATAAATAAATCCATTCGAATGCACCATACATTAGATACACTAGCACTTTACTATTAGTCCCCACACCGCACGCTAACAACTTAGATTTAAAGTCTACTACATTGTACTCTAACACCCGGTGTCTCATTACCTCTTGAACCTGGACACCCATATATCACCTGCTCATACAAAGGAATTGTCAGACGACAATTTGAGCATCTGCGTGTTAAAATGAATGCAATTGTATCGTCTACGGGTTTTCCAAATCAATAGCTGCCCTGTGAGTTAGATGGCCATTCCTCCGGCGTCTGCTTGTCCAAAGTCACTGAGCATGTTTTCAGAGTCCGTGGAGAGTTCATCACTCTGCGAAATGAATCAATGAACTGCTTCACTGATGACGACAAATTTTGCGGAGTAACAATTGCCAAGTGCAAATCCGCTGGTTCCAAACAATTCTGCCAGGGAATTTAATCACAGTTGTCAATTCCTGAGCACTACTAGGGCCACAAACTCTGTCGGCATCTCATCGGGTGCCAGAACCTCTTCTGCTCGTTTTTTAGGATGTTCCAACATACGCTTCTTGCGAGTAACGTGCACATTATCGTGTGGTGCCACTTGAGGGAATAGGCTTTGCGCGACGAATTCTGCGTTTCACTGGGCTGATTCGCTTTCTATCGTCAGCTCCGCCGATGATTAAATGACCAGTTGATGTTGTCATTAAGCCATTATATTGCAAGAATGATTAAAGTAACTGGTATAACTCGGAAATCAAAACCTACTACGTTAAAGTAGCTGACGAAAGAGAGATTACGTGTCGAAACATGGCCATAGATTTGAGGTTTACCCTCACTGATCAATAGACAACAGTTGCAAAGGCGGTCGTCTGTAACACTTCGCCAGACTACGATTTGATAGTGGGAATCAGGATTTCCAACTCAGCGAACGTAGACCCATGAAGTCTTTGTATAAGCCTCCTAGGACCGTGAGGGAGATGATATCTCGATTCACGAAGAAGCTAAAGAATCTTATCTTTGAGAATAACGAGATCAAGATTACCGACTGGGCTCAGTTCAAGTTCGACAATGAATACGTGGGTTTAGACTTGACAATAGTAGACTATTCGAAGTTGAATGTCCAACACAAAACTACGTAGCGTGGCGTCATGAACAGGTAGTCCGAGAACAGGTTAGGCATGGTTGGAAGACGGAGTAATTGCAGTCAACTACGAACCGGCTCCAGTCAACCCTGCACTTTTGGCGGTAGACCAGTTTAACTCCGATGGCACGTTAAACAAGGTTCGCATGTGATTTAATGTGAGCCCTATAAACGCGATTATACCTACACACAACTTTCGCTTATCGTGAATTAATGAATTGCTGAGAAGAATGGATGGGGCGAAGATATTTTTTCGACCATCGATTGGAAGCAAGGCTACCACCAAATGAAAATATGCAAACCACACTGGAAGTATAATTTTACCTTCACTTAGGATGGACAGCAGTATCTGTTCAAGGGAGCACCATTCGGTCTACATACGTTTCCAGTCTTCTTTCAAAAGATCATGCAGGACCCGTTGAGAGATATGGACAATGTACAGGTATATATCGACGATAAAGTGGTATTTACTAAAACCAAAGAGGAGTATGATAGTGTTGTGCGTGAGGTTTTAGCTACGCTGAATATGTATATGTGCGAAATCAACAGCAACAAGGTCAGTTTGGTGTAAATGAGACACAGACTATGATCGACCCCGGAAGGTCGAACACTTGCTGGATCGGATAACTCCCACTACAAGCAACGATATTAACAGCATGACATAGTATATATACATATATATATATATATATATATATATATATATATATATATATATATATATATATATATATATATATATGCATAATAAAAAAATTACATAATATATATATATATATATATATATATATATATATATATATATATATATATATATATATATATATATATATATATATATATAAAACCTAAACCCCGCCAACATCACCAATCCAATCGCAATACAAGGCGCACGCAACCGATTAACAAATGCGCATGCAAGTGCATTAACACGAGAAAAGTGCCCACTCCAATACGCCCGCATATTGAAATATTTGCTTTATCGAGTACCAAACGATCGAACCAAACCCATGCCCACTACCAACGCAGTAATACAAACTCCTACTCGTACGAACACCAAATCAAACCCCACGCCAAATACTACCCAACCTGAACACCGAAACCCTACTCAGGTAGCACCTTGCACACTAACACACCTGAAGGTACAAAAGCAATAGATTCGACCTCTAGAAGCTCAAAACGAAATATGACTAGCGACAAAAAAAGCAGATAGAAACACGGTTAAACTTAGAATTGAAGGCTCGACCGTGGTCGAACAAACCGAAGAAGTCTCTGATCATTTTATGTCAGATGACGAAATAGCGTCAGTCTTAGGTGATAGTGCTAATTCCCCACAAGTATCTGATGAAGAAACTGAAAAAAGAACTTGCTGCATTCAACGAAAACCGAAACACTAGTGAGACGAAATCGCAATGAGTGGCATTCTCGTGTATTATGTCAGCCTAAACTCACTAAAAAACACACAAGCACAATACAGAGCAATACGTTACCTGTGCGGTCAGTGTGACGCCCTATGTTTAGTAGAGACATGGGGCTATACAGACCGCCTCAATGAAGTTTGCAATGTAAGTAATACCAACCTTATCTATGCTTCACCCCATCTAGTAGTATACACCGTGGTGGTAGAAACAACGGTGTAGCCTTAATAAGTAGACATAGCCCAAACGATTTCAAACTACATGCACAAAGTCAATACTTTGTAACATTCACCTTTTGCATGGTCACCATATCATGCGTCTATTTAGCACCACACCTAGGAGACGACGTATACAAAACCTTAATGGCACTCAACTGCAAACCTCATGTACTAGTTGGGGACATGAATTTCCGCGATACAGAATATAATGGCTTCCTCATTAAATATCCCGACCGCAGAAAATCTATCGAATACTATACTCAGCTACTCCAAATGGATCATATAACACCAAATCAATCAGCAAACATACGAGTTAATCACGCTTACGCTCAATCACGTATGAGAACACTGCTTACACTCATCAAGGCCGCAGACATTTCACTCAAAACCGATCATGAATGGGTGTTTTCACTCAACATTAAACAACCATACATACAACACCCCAGTACTATACCTACATCTATGGAATGTATGCCAGCACACGGGTACAATAGATGCCGAATTCGAACTTATAATTGCAATTATCCGCGCTACGCAAATACCTTTCGATCAAGAATACGAGCTAATTCTAAGTCATGGCTACGACTTATTCAGAATGCAAATCAGGACAAAACCACATCAGTATATGACGATAGTTAACAAGCTATGGAAAGTAGCACAGGGTACATATTACTGTTACTATCGGAAAAAAACAACCTCCACAGATCCCACACACCATTACGCGCTACCGAACTTATCCATAATACCACCATTGTGAAATTATTCACTAAACAAAAGAAATCATTATCCAAACAACCATCCATACCCGACACAGCAGAACCAACAGCACACATCATTAGCTCATTTCTGCAAAAAAGCTATTTAACCATAAAATACCTTACAAAAATACCAGAAGAAACCCATACTGAATTCATACCTCTCGACCAAGATATCTTCACCACCGCACATGCCTAATCATGCAAGCCATACTAGCATATGATAGCTGAAAGGGCTCCGGCCCCGACGGGATACATATTGATATTCTTATAGGACACGATCAGGAGGATAAACCAAATCCTAAGTCACCAATTCTGAAAGTCCTCACTTATCTGTTCAACAAGATATTACATACGGGTAACGTACCTTCAGCCTGGCTATGCACGCTTATCGTGCCCATTCCCAAAACTGAGGTACCCTCAGGTCCAGAATTCTTTCGACCTATACCGCTTACACAGATACTGCGTCGTATCTTTCGAATAGTACTGCTGAGTTACATGAATCAGCTGTCTGCCTTTAAAACACATAGCAGACAAAGCGGATTTAAATCTGGCTACTCTTGCTTCACACACGCCCTCACCCTACACGAATACATCAATCAATCAAGCCCCACAGCCCAACACACACCCACCAGGTATTCCTGGATATTAAGAAAGCATACGACTCAGTCAAACTCGATCGCCTCTGGCGCCTTCTACACAATCGACGGGTACCCACCCCATTGATCACCCTCTTCCAAAACATGTACCATAATGTAGTCTCCCGTATTACATATCAACAAGTCCTCGGACCTACGTTCTCACATGCTCATGTTTTAACTCAGGGAGATCCAATCACCCCCCACACACTCTTCAAAATATACATTGACCCGCTACTTGATAGCCTTGCTAAAGTCGACCCCGAGGCTTTCTTTTTTGCTAAGTTGACGACCTAGCATTATACAACCGCGATCACAGCAAATTACAATTAAGGCCTCAACCATGCTTATGTATGGGGCAAACGCTCCGGTGTTGAATTCCACCCAAAGAACATAATCCCAAACTAGCACACAAATTCATGCTCGGACTGAATATTATCGATGCCCACCCCACCGCTAGATACTTGGGATTCCATATGGGACCCAAAGGAATAGACGTCGTACAAATGTTAGAAACACGTATAAAAACTCTGAATGAATCCATAAGCCACATCGGCCCCCCTGGCTTCCGAGCTGGGACCCACCTACACCCACACAACAAACTCATGATCTTCCGCGTATTTATACTTTCGAAAATCAAATACGGTCTTGCTTTTATTCCACTATCATACTCCTCACTCACATCACAAATCAATACACAACTCGGCAAGCTCGATACCGTAATTCATAAAGCCTCTGGATATATTCTTTCCACTGCCGCACACAAAAAGACCCCAACAAAAGCCACACCAACAATGCTGAAACAAATTCAGTTCTGTGGACTCCTCCACGCACGAGCACTATGCACTTGGCAATGAGTTCCAACGATAGTCGCACTGTACGTCACGAACAGTTACATGAAAACCCTAAAACCCCGGCAGGTCTCACATGCATTGGCTGCAGCAAAACATCTTTCACCACATCACACTTCAGGTGCCCCCTCGTGCTCCCCTACATGTCAAAACTCATCTCACCACAGAAAGAGATTATAGTTGATAGCAACTTACTTGACGCCCTCAGCACTCGTAAGCGCTACACAGACATGCTCACACTACACGACCAGTTGGTGTACTTGCACGAAGGACCCATACCACCCCAAGTACTGCTGAACTGTGTGTTCCCAGTGCCACGGCTCATAACCACAATAGTACACACTCTCCTCGTAGACTCTGAACACCCACAGAACGATTATACTTGGCCTTCGTTAGAACGCAGACGTCGCTTCGAACAAGTCCACAGAACACTGTGGCTAGATAACCCGCAAATGAATTTCAACACACTACATCCAGAGGCTAGCGCCTATATAGCGGCGCCCCAGCACTGGGCACGCAAACTCCCAAACCACCACATACACCCCCTGTTTGACATTTACCAGGACTTGGACAATGACATTCCAATAGACATTACACTATCTTACATATGTAGTAGCGTGACTCCGCTTGACTTGATCAGACGTTAGCGAATATGCCTGCGACAAATATGCATTGATTTGATGTTGAATAGCACATATATCAACGAACACAGCGCGATGAAACGCCCGCCGCCCCGACCACGCCCTCCTGAATGCCTACCGGCAGGCACAGTTGCACATCGCGACCCGGTGATGTGGTAGTGAGTATGATACACTGGTGAGCCACTGTATCATACCTCATATTCAATGAAACGATATGCATATCTGTCACAGCTTACTCACAGACTCTATGTCAATCCAGTTACGGTTGTCAAACGTCCGCACCACTACCAACTAGACAACTACAGCCAAATAAAACAACCCAACAAGGACAACAACCACAGACCGCAAAAGACTCAGCCATTAGACAGTCCAGTTCGCTCTCCCCTGAAAAGCAGCAGGGGCTGAAGTCTCTGCTATCTCATGGCACTATTTGATCCAGGGGCTGAAGTCTCTGCTATCTCACGCCGAGTAGTCTACGCTACAGATATGGCTGTCCATAACGAAACAACTGATTTAATCTTGGGAAATGGCAAAGTTACTACTTGCGAACAAGCCATTGACTATGCACACATAATGCTGTCAGATAGAAGAGAAGTGAAGACTCACCTAATCGTTACTGACATGTCTCAGAAATACGATTTAATTATAGGTATGACTGATCTTCTCAGTTTAGGTATAGCACTCACTGGTCTGCCTAATGGGCCAGACCCAAATAAAGATCAGTCAGGTGATAACATGTTAAAGATACCTAAACCTCCGGAAGGTGAAGCAAAAGATATGATTCCGCACTTTATCGATATGATTATGGACTTAATTATACAAAACAGAAAGATTGCGATAACTGACAGATGTATGTTTAAGTTATCTAACGGGTACGTTAAGCTTGACTTAACAAACGTCGACTTCTCTAAGTTAAAGTGTTCTTCACATAACTACGTGAGTTGGAGACACAAAGACGTTGTCAAAACCCAAATTGAAGATTGATTATAACAGGGTCTAATTGAAATCAATTATGATGCAACCCCAGTTAACTTAGCTCTCTTAGCGGTCGATCAATATAAATATGATGGAACGTTTAGTAAAACAAAAGTATTACTAGACCTGTCGCCAATCAACAAACTAATTCCGCAACATAGGTTTCCCTTACCAACGATAAGCGAGATTCTACGCAAAATGGAAGGTGTGACTATCTTTTCCAAGGTAGACTTAAAAGCTGCATTCCATCAATTACAAATACATGAGTCGTATAGGAAATACTTTTCCTTTACTTGGCAAGATAAGAAGTACCAGTTTAAAGGTGCACCTGAAGGCTTACACATGTTACCTTATTTCTTCCAACAAGTTATGATGGAACTATTTGCGGACCTGTTGGATAACGTATCAGTATATTTAAATGATATAGTTATCTTCACAAAGACAGCATATGAACATGCTAAACTCGTTAAGGAAGTTTTAAAGCGACTAACCCATGCCAAACTTAAGATTAACGAGGACAAGTGTTCTTTTGCTAAAGGTACTATACACTTACTTGGTTACAAGGTATCTGCAGCAGGGGTAGAAATTGATCCTGGCAAGAATCAATTTCTGTTGGATTTATCAACACCGATTACTGGAAGAGATGTGAACTCTGTGTGTGAGTTTGTCAACTTCTTCTCAGATTCGGTACCTCATCTTTCTCATTATTTAAAGCCTTTCAGTCACCTACGGCTGCGCAAAGGACCTTTGGAAAAGCTCTAGACTAAAAAAAATGTGATGATGCATTGTAAAGTAATGGACGCACCCATCATGTAATACCCTGTAGATAGCGTCCCATTCCAAGTGGCAACCGACGCTTCAGACCGAGCGGTAGGTGGAGTGCTATACCAAACGATAAATGGTAAACCACGATACATACAATTCTTTAGCAAGAGTTATAATAAAAGTCAACGGAATTACCCTACCGTTAAACAATTGCTATAGTTACTGCGCTAAGACAGTTTAAAGACTACCTTTATGGAAGTTACTTCACTGTCGCCTGTGATCAAAGTCTTTAACATACTTAAAAAGACATTAACCCTGATTCACAGTTGGTGAGCCGCTGGCATGACACTATTGCTAAGTTCGCTCTTAACATTACACACATACCAGGAATACATTATCATCTTCTTGACATGCTCTCTCGACTTGTCCCTGACTACCAGAAAACAGTTAAAGAGTTATTAGCAACCGATTGGATGCTAAATAAAAAAATGGTATAACCTCGCTCAATCAAGATGAGGTGCATATACTATTGATGTGTTCGCCGCAGAACATAACAAACAGGCTTCTGAATATCGGTCGTTGACTCATCCTAAAGGTGATGCCTTTCAACTTGACTTATCCAAGCATAATGCGTGGGCTAACCAACCTTGGCAACTTATCGCACAGTTGTTAAACTATGTTAATTTTATTAAGTCTACCATTACGCTGTGTTGTCCCTTACGTAGCTCCGACCCATGGATACGTGATTTAATTAATGTGATACAAGACGAGCCTATCTATGTCGACCGTGAAACCGATCCTGCAGGTACCACTAAGTGGAAACCCCCAACCGAGTTCTTAGCTAAACTAGAGGGGTCTAAGCAGTTCGAACAAAGCTCAAGACTCGTACAACACATGCATCCAACAAAAATGAAGTCGAGATAATGCCGATTGAGACGGCATTAGATCGTTAAAAACATGGAACTAGCTAAGGTCATGGACCAAAGACTCAAAGCTCTAAGAGAACCTGAAGCTCGCACTCAACTACTTAAAGCGCTGCTTAAAGAACAGCCAGGAGTTGCGAAACAACTGAAGAAGATACTTCAACAATCTAATGTTGTCAATTATGTATCTCAGGAGTCTACCCCTCCTGATACTGAAGTTGCCCTATCTAACGGAACTATGGTTCATCCAGTCAGCGTTACACAGAATCTGGCTGACTTAGAAGAGTTCGAGAGTAGAGTTAGAATAATACATAATTTAACTCATTAAGCATATGAGTGTACTTATAAGATGGCTATTCGTGCAGGGCTTGATCACCCGGCGCTGAAAGAAACCATACGTGAAGTATACCGACGCTGTACTGATTGTGAAAAGAACCAGATCAAGCGCTACGGTTGGGCACACCTAAAAAGTGTGACAGAAGACCAACCGATGCGCCGAGTCATAGTAAATTTGGTTAAACTCCCGCGATCCAAGCATACTGGCGATGTATATATCTGTCATTTTTTATGTGTGGCTTCGGGCTATAATTTGCTTTATGCAATACCGAACAAACGCCCGCAAACAGTGGCAGAGTTATGCTATCATGTCTGTAATGACTTCGGTTTCCCCCGAGTACTATGTTCTGATAGCGGTAATGAGTTTTGTACCGACGAAATGGAGGCACTTATACTCGTATTAGGCATGACCCATAGGCGTGATGTTTCTTATAAACCTCAAACACAGGGTGCAAATGAGACACGTCATAGAAAATTAAAGAAGCTATTGCGTACCGCACCAGATGACGTAGAGGATATGTGGCCTTATCATTTGAAATGGATTCAGACTCAAATGAATAACTGCATGAATCATCAAACTGGAACACTCCCGTTTCACTATTTCTTTGGCCGCTATAGTGAATTACAAGCAACGTTTGACAAAACTGCGCCCGAGAAACACGTCACTTCGTGGCTACAAAAAGATCGAGAATATGTAGGACGTTGTTTATACCTGTTTACTCGAGCACAAAAATCGTGTCCTACTTAAAGCGTATGACCGACGGAATAACACTAAGAACATAGTTCAGTTCAAAGTTGGCGATTATGTTAACATTATAAATCGCAATGCCAACGTTACTGAGCTCTCTTCTAAGACAATCTGACCTTTTGTTATTTCCTACCATGATGAGAAGAGTGATACTTACGAAGTGAACAACATAGATGGTACTAGCGAAACTAATCTAGGCACTCACCGTATCCCTACCTCCGAACTCTCATTCGCTCTCTCATTTGATTCTGATGTCCCAGTTATGGAGTCACAAGTCAAAGTTATAATTGACAAAACAGCCGAAGACAGTTACACTTACTACAAGACCCGCTTTATGGATGGAACACTCCGATGCGTTTCGTGAATTTCGTGACTTCCTTCGTATTTTTAATATGAAATGGAATAAGCGTTTACATAAGAGCACACAAGATAAACGGAAAGGGTTTCCTAAGGTGACTACAAACCCGGATGGATCTGAAATTCCCTATTTGCCACCTACTTCCTATATGAATAAGCTTTCTGATTTGATTACTAACAGAGTAGAAAATTCTTCGAACTTACTTACTAATGAAGAACAACCTTTGGCTATGACCTTACCAAGTAATAAACGTAAGACACCTACATCGGAAATGGTTACTGGACCAAATACTAAACGACATAGAGTACAACATGAGTCTCGAACTCGTACATATAGGCACATATTTACTCGATAAGCCATGACCGAAACCGTTTTTACTTTGGTTTTCGCTTTACCAACTAGATCGTATCTTAACGTACGTTCGTAGTTCTAAAAGCTACTGGGGGCTATGTAGAAATACGGCCTCCGGTCAGTCTGAAATATCAAGATCAAATGAGATAACATTGGTTTTTAATTGTATTTATGGTAATTAAATACAAATTCTTTTTCCAGTATTTCCAAAGTGTTCTAAATTCATTTGATGGCTACAATAGTCTGAATATTTGATATGACTCATTTACTTGGACCTATTTGAGACGATAGTAGATGTAGGATATTATAAACTAAATTTAATAAATTCTGAACTACTACCTACAGGTTTTGGTCTTCCCGCCAATCTCCAAAATCCAATAAGTCTTTTTCTTTTTTTAAACTTTTCTCCAGACGGAACTTTATTTATATTAGCCAGTATTAACTTGACTTACGTTATTATGTCTATTTACAGATTAGGCATGTGGTCATGAACACTTAGTACTTCTAGTGAAAATTATTTAATAAAGAACAGCTAGATGTACGTCCTGTTTGATCGAGGATATTAAGGCTCCTACCAAGAGGCAGTCCCGATCATTCTCACACAAGCTACCACTGCTAAGTCCTAACTGACTTAAATTGTATCTTAGTTTATATAACATAGTTTAAAACAGAAATATCCATCGAAGTTTACATTGATGAAAACTCTGAGGATGACTCGTCGGACCCTAAAGCCTTGGAAGAAGAGGTCTCAACTGCCGCGGAAAGGCTCGCCAGCGTCCGTGTGTATTCTAGTAGTGCAGCCCAGGGCATCAGCTCGCCATCTGAGCGTGAAAAGTCAGATATTGGAAAGGCTACATCTCCTGAACAAGTGGAGGAATCGTCTCAAGATCGACGTTTTATAAGTACTAAAAGTCAGCCCAGTCCACCTATTAACAAAGATAGCGGCGTTCCATTTCGTAAAATTTCATTGAATGCCTCGCCACTGAATGCCTCGCCACCGAATGTTCGGGCAGAAGACGCAAATGTTGAGGACGCCATACCTCAGCAACGAGTGGTTTGATCTTCTCAATCTCGACGTCATCTGAACCGCAAAGATGTGTTTTTTGAAGGAGCTAGCCGCTGCCGCACTTTCTAACCCTTCGATCATATCTCACGTGGCTGATATTCTTCCTATACCGATTTTTTTTTGTTTCGAGCCGGGGTTCGAACCTGAGGCCGACTGGTTTACCAGCCAACAGGGTTACCACTGAGCCAGTTACTGCTGGTGAAGGGGGTAAAACCTCAAGATATAATCTCTATCGCTCGGAAGCTACAATCGACCACCCTTTTAACAAACCTAACCCTGTCAGAGGCTATGATCGTATGGAGATCGATGAGGCTTACCACCCTCATAACATCGATCCTCATTTACCATCTAACCCTGGTAATCACGACTTTGGTAATCGTTATACCAGTACCTTACTAGAGAGTACCCACCCTAGCACTGAAGGCGAGGAAGTGAGAACCAGACAACAACGTCTCAGGCTATTACATTCTGGTATGCAAGTCCTTGAAGACCGTCTATTGAACGACTCTGACTTTGACGATAAGAAAGCGGATAACATTCGCTATTTAATCGATAACAAGAGAAAGAAGATAGACTTCATCTTGGCACTAGCAGCCCGAAGCACTGAGCGTGAACCTCGTGAACGCTTAAGCAGCTAGGTAACGCGTAGGCTGAGGTCGATTTCTCCACTAATGAGAGTACAGTGGAGACACTGTAGATATTTGACCAACTTAAGGAGTCTGCCAGCCTTAAGGATAAGCAGATGATGAATGCCTCTATTCATTTCTGTGAGTAAGAGGAATGGAAAACTATATTGAAGGCCTATGAACCCAACTGGAAATATTGCCTGGGCTCCGCCTATATGGAATTGTAAATATCGGTCTCTTAAGGCGGTATAAACATCTTAAAGCTACTAAACGTAATAAAATCTTAAAGTCTTTCACAAAGGTTTTTAAGTATACGAATTTTAGTCTGGTAATAAAGTTAGGTATGCCTCATAGAAATCAGCAATACTCTGGGGGATTGTAAGGCTGAGACATTGCCTATATATCATCCTCCCAGTACTGATTTCGCCGAAGGGATTTTATTTATGTTTTCGTTATCGTTATCGTCGAAACTAGTATTACTTGTTTCGTCGCACAAATTACTAAAACTAGTAAAATCCTATCTTTAGAAAAAAAATAAAAAAGTAAAAAATACTCTTGATGTCCTTAGTTATTGTCTTAAGCAATAACTGGTCACTTATCAAGAATTACCCTTGCCATCATCAGACTGGCACATCTGGTTGGCTGAGCGGAGGTCAAGCTAGGTAACCATTAATGGTCTCTAGAAACCTATGTTCGGTTGAGCCATCTCGCTATCGAAGTATTCAGATGTATATTTTGGAGTTTTTATTTAGGTCTCTTAATATACTTACTCCAAATATACTCTTTGGCCTTGTTCACAGTCCTTTTAATGGGTCGGGGCCAAAATATCTGATTTGTAAAATGGAAAAGGTACTTGTAAATAGAACCGTTAAAAACCATTTAGTACACGTACTTTTAATAGTACGTTTATAATTTACGTACTGCTTAAGAGTACGTTTATTAACATAAGAGTCTAATGTGGAGGCCCGGCTATTACACAGCCCCCACCCAGCTTTGAAATCCAAGATTTGCAAAGCGAGAAAGGAAAAACGGGTCGAAAACATTAAGTAGCATAACATATAGTTAATGTTTCTCAGGCGGAGAAGTAAACGTTCTCGGTTACCTTGTGAGTTTTGGGCTTAGGTCCAGTAGGTCTGTGGTGGTCGACTGGACGTTTCTTTTTTTGGGACGTATGAAGGATGAGCAGTAAAGCTCGGGATCAATGCTGTAGGTGGGTAAGTTTTAACTTCTGTACCTTCAGATGTTGGGAACATGCTGTCTTTATCAGCTTGTGACTTATGTAGGCATTTACGCCATTCTCTATTAAATGCTTTTAAATAGTCTTGATTGTCAAAAGCGTCTGAAGTTAACTCAGCGATCGTACCGTCTATAAAGCGTGTACGATAGTATGTGTAGCCTCCCTTATCCGTTCTCCATATATGTCCTTAAATTCAGAACGATCAAGAGGGGCATTAGAGTCATGTCTTCTTGCGAGTATAATCTCAGTAGTCGGAATACGACTTGTGCCTATATTAAGCGCACTAGAACAATCGGGGTTATTAACCTCGTACGTTCCGCTTTTAGTGTCTGCTACTGAGATTATATATGGACCTATTCATTTTGATGTTAATACAGTAGCATCAGAGTTGCGTTGACGGATGTTAACTCTGTCACCAACCTGATACTCTGCTATCTTCTTGGTAGTGTTTTATATGTTTTGCCTTTTCCATAAGGCTATATTACGTGTTTCTCGCAAGCAAGGGTATACAACGTTATGTATACGTTGCACCTTTTCTAACTATGGTAACTCATGGCGATCAGGTTCATCCTTGTTATAGGGTATTTGTAACTCACTATATATCGGCCACGAAAATAGTGAGCGGGTGTAGTTCCTGTAACCGGATCAGCACACTCGTTCATTTGTGTTTGTACCCATTTAAGATGGTACGGCCAATCATCTGCATCATCCGTTAATCTAGTGCGTAAGAAGAACTTAAGTCTTCTATGGCGCGTTTCATGTACGCCTTGCGTTTGCGGTTTATATGGCACACCTCTCTTATGGCACATGCCTGATACGAGTACTAATGATTCCATAATGTCATCACAAAACTCGCTAGCGTTATCAGAGCACATAATACCTGGCCACCCGTGGTCAGCAAAGACTTGGCAACATAATTCTGCCATGGTCTGCGTACTTTTATCCTTAAGAGGGTAAAGTAAGTTAAACCGTGACGCCACATCAAAGAAGTGGCATACGTAACGGTCGCCTGAGTGCTCGGACGTAGGCAGGTCAACCAGATCAATGATGACCCTGCGCCATGGAACATCTTCGGTCACACTCTTAAGCGGTGCGAACCCATAGCCCTTGATCTGATTGAGATCACAGTCTGTGCATGACTGATATATTTTGTCAATTAAAGTTGCCAACTTGGGATGCGCTATCCCATTTCGTTTAGCATCTTTAAGTGCTTCTACTACGTTCTGGTGCTTCAGCTTATGATTTTGCATCAGCCAAGAGAGAATGTTATCATCATTCTACTCTTCCAGTATAAAGGTAGGGTGTTGAGAATCCACTTGCGTGTTCTCGACGTCTGTTGTGTTCACAGACTTCTCTCTTCCTTTTGTATGCGCATCTTTAGTGCGTTCGTAAAAAATATGCTACACTTGACTTGTTTAATAGTCGTAATATGTGTGCATGTAAATCAGGGTTCTCGTTCATGAGTCCCTTTAAAAAAGAGTGTCTTGACCCTGCGCCATGGAACATCTTCGGTCACACTCTTAAGCGGTGCGAACCCATAGCCCTTGATCTGATTGAGATCACAGTCTGTGCATGACTGATATACTTTGTCAATTAAAGTTGCCAACTTGGGATGCGCTATCCCATTTCGTTTAGCATCTTTAAGTGCTTCTACTACGTTCTGGTGCTTCAGCTTATGATTTTGCATCAGCCAAGAGAGAATGTTATCATCATTCTACTCTTCCAGTATAAAGGTAGGGTGTTGAGAATCCACTTGCGTGTTCTCGACGTCTGTTGTGTTCACAGACTTCTCTCTTCCTTTTGTATGCGCATCTTTAGTGCGTTCGTAAAAAATATATGCTACACTTGACTTGTTTAATAGTCGTAATATGTGTGCATGTAAATCAGGGTTCTCGTTCATGAGTCCCTTTAAAAAGAGTGTCTTGACCCTGCGCCATGGAACATCTTCGGTCACACTCTTAAGCGGTGCGAACCCATAGCCCTTGATCTGATTGAGATCACAGTCTGTGCATGACTGATATACTTTGTCAATTAAAGTTGCCAACTTGGGATGCGCTATCCCATTTCGTTTAGCATCTTTAAGTGCTTCTACTACGTTCTGGTGCTTCAGCTTATGATTTTGCATCAGCCAAGAGAGAATGTTATCATCATTCTACTCTTCCAGTATAAAGGTAGGGTGTTGAGAATCCACTTGCGTGTTCTCGACGTCTGTTGTGTTCACAGACTTCTCTCTTCCTTTGTATGCGCATCTTTAGTGCGTTCGTAAAAATATGCTACACTTGACTTGTTTAATAGTCGTAATATGTGTGCATGTAAATCAGGGTTCTCGTTCATGAGTCCCTTTAAAAAGAGTGTCTTGACCCTGCGCCATGGAACATCTTCGGTCACACTCTTAAGCGGTGCGAACCCATAGCCCTTGATCTGATTGAGATCACAGTCTGTGCATGACTGATATACTTTGTCAATTAAAGTTGCCAACTTGGGATGCGCTATCCCATTTCGTTTAGCATCTTTAAGTGCTTCTACTACGTTCTGGTGCTTCAGCTTATGATTTTGCATCAGCCAAGAGAGAATGTTATCATCATTCTACTCTTCCAGTATAAAGGTAGGGTGTTGAGAATCCACTTGCGTGTTCTCGACGTCTGTTGTGTTCACAGACTTCTCTCTTCCTTTTGTATGCGCATCTTTAGTGCGTTCGTAAAAAATATGCTACACTTGACTTGTTTAATAGTCGTAATATGTGTGCATGTAAATCAGGGTTCTCGTTCATGAGTCCCTTTAAAAAAGAGTGTCTTGACCCTGCGCCATGGAACATCTTCGGTCACACTCTTAAGCGGTGCGAACCCATAGCCCTTGATCTGATTGAGATCACAGTCTGTGCATGACTGATATACTTTGTCAATTAAAGTTGCCAACTTGGGATGCGCTATCCCATTTCGTTTAGCATCTTTAAGTGCTTCTACTACGTTCTGGTGCTTCAGCTTATGATTTTGCATCAGCCAAGAGAGAATGTTATCATCATTCTACTCTTCCAGTATAAAGGTAGGGTGTTGAGAATCCACTTGCGTGTTCTCGACGTCTGTTGTGTTCACAGACTTCTCTCTTCCTTTTGTATGCGCATCTTTAGTGCGTTCGTAAAAAAAAATATGCTACACTTGACTTGTTTAATAGTCGTAATATGTGTGCATGTAAATCAGGGTTCTCGTTCATGAGTCCCTTTAAAAAAGAGTGTCTTAAAGACTTCGGGCTTGAACTTTATGTTATTAAATAAAGTCCTAGCTAGAGACTGACGCTTCTGAACAGTGTAGTCAGTAGTAGATTGTATTTCTTGTGCACAAACTTCAAGTGTTGTGTTGTCTTTGAACTGGTTAACGTTCATTTTGGTAGAGAGTGGAATCTCTGATTCTTTGCCCTTGTTAAGGAAGGTCACAGAAGGGGTCCATGAGCTTGTATCTATAAGACCTATAAGACATATTATATCATTCTTACACAAGCTACCACTGCTAAATCCTAACTGACTAAATTGTATTTTAGTTTAATATAGTTTGAAACCTAGTAATTTCCATCGAAGTTTACACATTTTTTTCAGTTAAATAGTAGTTACAGTAGTGTACTGCTTCTAGACTGTCTGACATCGATTTACTATCCAGCAAATACTATGGCTAAGGGTACTTCTAAAGGCAAGGGAGCCGCTAGCTCTAAGCCTGCTAAGCCTGCCGAGGTTCCTGAGATCCCTGTGGAAACACCTAGCCTGTCTGGAGTTGAGCCTGCCGAGGATACTGTTGGGGAAGCAAATTCTGAGGTTGGTACAGAGGATTATTCTGAGGATGACTCGTCGGATCCTAAAGCCTTGGAAGAAGAGGTATCTACTACCGTGGAAAGGCTCGCCAGCGTCCGTGTATCACCTAGGAGTGAAGCTCAGGACCCCAGCTTGCCCCTTGACCACGTGCCGTCAAATATTGGGGATAAACGTCGAAAGGCGGGAAAATTCGTGGATACGAATGTCGGGGACATTATAACTCCACATCTAAAGAACACTCCAGCACAAATCCGGAGTGAAAGGGAAGTATTGAACCTGTCCGAAAATTTCGGTTTCGCCATCGATGGAGAAGCCATTCCATCCAGCTCAAATCTTGGGGCCGAAGTTGAGGACGCCATGACTCGACAACGAGTGGTTGGATCCTCTCAATCTCGACGCCAATTGAACCGCACTGAAGCGCTCTTGAAGGAGCTAGCGGCAGCAGCAGTTGTGGACCCCTCTATCGTGTCCCACTTGGCTGATATTCTTCCTATACCGAAGAAGAAGAAAATTCGGGCCCAGTTTCGAACCCGAGACCTACTGATTTACCAGCCAGTATGTTTACTACTAAGCCAGTTACCACTGGCGAGAGAAAAAATATTTCAAAATTTAATCTCTATAGCTCTGATGCTACCATTGACCATCCTCTTGACAAACCTAACCCTGTCAGAGGATATGATCGTATGGAACTCGATGAGGCTTACCATCCTCGTAATATCGACCCTCATTTGCCAACTAACCCTGGTAATCACGATTTTGGCAATCGCTACACCAGTACCTCGTTAGAGAGTTCCCGCTCTAATCCTGAGGATGAGGAAGTGAGAACCAGACATACTCGTCTCAGGCTATAACGCTCTGGTATGTAAGTCCTTGAGGACCGTCTATTGAATGACTCTGACCTTGACGATAGGAAAGCGGATAACATTCGCTATCTAATCGATAACAAGAGAAAGGAAATAGACACCATCTTGGCACTAGCAGCCCGTAGCACTGAGCATGAGCCTCGTGAACACTTAGAACCAAGCTTTATAAAGCAGCTAGGTAACGCGCAGGCTGAGGTCGATTTCTCTACTAATGAGAGTACAGTGGAGACACTGAAGGCCTTCGACCAGCTTAAGGAGTCTGCCAGCCTTAAGGATAAGCAGATGATGAATGCCTTTATTCATTTCTGTGAGCCAGGTGAATGGCGAACTATCTTGAAGGCTCATGAGCCCAACTGGAAAGCCCTACCCTGGCACCAGTTGCGTGATAATATACTTAACACCTTTTTTTGAAGATGCACGTGACCGTGAACTTTTAGAGTCTCGCAAGTTCTTTGCGAACGATACCACTATTCGAGGTGCTCTAGCTCATATGACACATGAATACTCGGATGGGTGGTCGTACCTATACTGGCGAATATTTATTAATTTGTCAGATGATGGAGACTCTGAGAGCTAACCTCTTCAAGAAAGTCAATGATGACATCATCGCCTATGGTGATTTGCGATCTATGCCTTGGTCTGTCTTTGAGAAGATAGTTCACAAGCATACCAATTCCTCTACTAGAGTACTTAGTACCACGAGCTACACCCAGCCCACTAAGCGTAACGCAGTAGAGACTAACACTGCGCGTAGTACTAAGAAACCTCGCACTACTACTGGAGGGGGGTACTGGCTCTACTTCTACCGAACCGAAAGGTGAAAAGAAGGTGAGAGCGCCTTGCAAGAAGTGTGGTTACAACCTCACAAAACGTAATGGCAAGTGGAATGGTAAACACGACCCTGTTAAGTGTGCACCAGGCAAGCCAGATTTTGGACACTATATGAAAGAGTGTGTTATTTGCAAGGGTACTAACGGTTGGCACAAAGAGGATTGCAAGGACTTACCGGACGTCCAAGTTAAGCACTGACAGTACCATATGTGTGCACTAGAGCAAGATTATAAGAAAATGTTCAATAAAATCTATACCAAAGGAGATGAACGTATCTTTCAAACGGTTTTCGTAAATGGAGAAAAAGTTATGGCACTATTTGATCCAGGGGCTGAAGTCTCTGCTATCTCATGCCGAGTAGCCTACGCTACAGATATTGCTGTCCATAACGAAACAACTGATTTAATCTTGGGAAATGGCAAAGTTACTACTTGCGAACAAGCCATTGACTATGCACACATAATACTGTCAGATAGAAGAGAAGTGAAGACTCACCTAATCGTTACTGACATGTCTCAGAAATACGATTTAATTATAGGTATGACTGATCTTCTCAGTTTAGGTATAACACTCACTGGTCTGCCTAATGGGCTAGACCCGAATAAAGATCAGTCAGATGATAATATGTTAAAGATACCTAAACCTCCGGAAGGTGAAGCAAAGGATACGATTCCGCACTTCACCGATATAATTATGGACTTAATTATACAAAACAGGAAGATTGCACTAACTGACTGGTGTATGTTTAAGTTCTCTAATGGGTACGTTAGACTTGACTTAACAAACGTCGACTTCTCTAAGTTAAAGTGTCCTTCACATAACTACGTGAGTTGGAGACACAAAGACGTTGTCAAAACCCAAATCGAAGATTGGTTAAAACAGGGTCTAATTGAAATCAATTATGATGCAACCCCAGTTAACTTAGCTCTCTTAGCGGTCGATCGATATAAATCTGATGGAACGTTTAGTAAAACAAGAGTAGTACTAGACCTGTCGCCAATCAACAAACTAATTCCGCAACATAGTTTTCCCTTACCTAAGATAAGCGAGATACTACGCAAAATGGAGGGTGCGACTATCTTTTCCAAGATAGACTTAAAAGCTGCATTCCATCAACTACAGATATATGAGCCTCACAGGAAATACTTTTCCTTTACTTGGCAAGGTAAGAAGTACCAGTTTAAAGGTGCACCTGAAGGCTTACACATGTTACCTTCTTTCTTCCAACAAGTTATGATGGAATTATTTGCGGACCTGTCGTATAACGTATCAGTCTATTTAGATGATATAGTTATCTTTACAAAGACAGCATATGAACATGCTAAACTCGTTAAAGAAGTCTTAAAGCGACTTAATCATGCTAAACTCAAGATTAACGAAGACAAGTGTTCTTTTGCTAAAGATACTATACACTTACTTGGCTACAAAGTATCTGCAGCAGGGGTAAAAATTGATCCTGGCAAGAAACAGTTTCTGTTGGATTTATCAACACCAATTACTGGAAGAGATGTGAACTCTGTGTGTGAGTTTGTTAAGTTCTTCTCGGATTCGGCACCGCATCTTTCTCATTACTTAAAGCCTTTCAGTCACCTACGGCTGCACAAAGGACCTTTGGGAAAGCTTTGGACTAAAGAATGTGATGATGCATTTAAACTAGTCAAAAGTAAAGTAATGGACGCACCCATCATGCAGTACCCTGTGGATGGTGTCCCATTCCAAGTAGCAACCGACGCTTCAGATCGAGCGGTAGGTGGAGTGCTTTATCAAACGATAAATGGTAAACCGCGCTACATACAATTCTTTAGCAAGAGTTATAATAAGAGTCAACGGAATTACCCTACCGTTAAACAAGAGCTCCTTGCTATAGTTACTGCGCTAAGACAGTTTAAAGACTACCTTTATGGAAGTTACTTTACTGTCGCCTGTGATCAAAAGTCTTTAACATACTTAAAAGATATGAACCCTGACTCACAGTTGGTGAGCCGCTGGCATGACATTATTGCCAAGTACGCTTTTAATATAACACACATACCAGGAATACATAACCATCTTCCTGGCATGCTCTCTCGGCTTGTGCCCGACTACCAGAAAGCAGTCAAGGAGTTATTAGCAACCGATTGAATGCTAAATAAGAAATTGTTTAACCTCGCTCAATCACGATGGGGTCCATTTACTGTTGATATGTTCGCCGCAGAACATAACAAACAGGTTTCTGAATATCGGTCGTTGACTCATCCTAAAGGTGATGCCTTTCAACTTGACTTATCCAAGCACAATGCGTGGGCTAACCCACCTTGGCAACTTATCGCACAGTTGTTAAACTATGTTAATTTTATTAAGTCTGCCATTACGCTGTGTTGTCCCTTACGTAGCTCCGACCCATGGATACGTGATTTAATTAATATGATACAAGACGAGCCTATCTATGTCGACCGTGAAACCGATCCTGCAGGTACCACTAAGTGGAAACCCCCAACCGAGTTCTTAGCTAAACTAGAGGGGTCTAAGCAGTTCGAACAAAGCTCAAGACTCGTACAACACATGCACCCAACAAAAATGAAGTCGAGGTAATGCCGATTGAGACGGCATTAGATCGTTAAAAACATGGAACTAGCTAAGGTCATGGACCAAAGACTCAAAGCTCTATGAGAACCTGAAGCTCGCACTCAACTACTTAAAGCGCTGCTTAAAGAACAGCCAGGAGTTGCGAAACAACTGAAGAAGATACTTCAACAACCTAATGTTGTCAATTATGTATCTCAGGAGTCTACCCCTCCTGATACTGAGGTTGCCCTTTCCAACAGGACTATGGTTCATCCAGCCAGCGTTACGCAGAATCTGACTGACTTAGAGGAGCTCGAAAGTAGAGTTAAAATTATACATAATTTAACGCATCGAGCATGTTCGGAGATTATAAAATTTAGTTTATAATATCCTACATCTACTAATGTCTCAAATAGGTCCAAGTAGATGAGTCATACCAAATACTCAGGCTATTGGAGCCATCAAAGTGAATTTAGAACACTTTGGAAATATTGGAAAAAGAGCTTGTACTAATTATTTAAAATACAAATAAAAACCAATGTATTATCTCAATTGATCTTGATATTTTAGACTGACCGGAGGCCGTATTTCTACATAGCCCCCAGTAGCTTTTAGAACTACGAACGTACGTTAAGATACGATCTAGTTGGTAAAGCGAAAACCAAAGTAAAAACGGTTTCGGTCATGACTTATCGAGTAAGTATGTGCCTATATGTACGAGTTCAAGACTCATGTTGTACTCTATGTCGTTTAGTATTTGGTCCAGTAACCATTTCCGATGTAGGCGCCTTACGTTTATTATTTGGTAAGATATTAGCCAAAGGCTGTTCTTCATTAGTAAGTAAGTTTGAACAATTTTCTGCACTGTTGGTAAGCAGATCAGAAAGTTTAGTCACGTAGGAAGTAGGTGGCAAATAGGGAATTTCAGATCCGTCAGGGTTTGTAGTCACCTGAGGAAACCCTTTTCGTTTATCTCGTGTGTTCTTATGTAAACGCTTATTCCATTTCTTATTAAAGATACGAAGAAAGTCGCGAGATTCACGAAATGCATCGGAGGTTAGCCAAGCTACTGTCCCATCCATGAAACGGGTCTTGTAGTAAGTGTAACCGTCTTCGGATGTTTTGTCAATTATATCTTTGACTTGTGACTCCATAACTGGTACATCAGAATCAAATGAGCGAGCGAATGAGAGTTCGGAGGTAGGGATACGGTGAGTGCCTAGATTGGTTGCGCTAGTACCATCAATGTTATTCACTTCGTAAGTATCACTCTTCTCATCATGGTAGGAAATAACAAAAGGTCCTATCGTCTTAGAAGAGAGTTCGGTAACGTTGGCGTTTCGATTTATAATGTTAACGTAATCGCCGACTTTGAACTGAACAATGTTCTTAGTGTTATTCCATCGGTCATACGCTTTAAGTAGGACGCGATTCTTGTGCTCGAGTAAACAGGGGTAAACAACGTTCTGCATATGCTCGATCTTTGAAGCCACGGGGTAGCGTGTTTCTCGGGCGCAGTTTTATCAAACGTTGCTTGTAATTCACTATAGCGGCCAAAGAAATAGTGAAACGGAGTGTTCCAGTTTGAGGATTCATGCAGTTATTCATTTGAGTCTGAACCCATTTCAAATGATAAGGCCACATATCCTCAACGTCGTCTAGTGCGGTACGCAAGAGTTTCTTAAGTTCTCTATGACGTGTCTCATTTGCACCCTGCGTTTGAGGTTTGTAAGAACACCACGCCTATGGGTCATGCCTGATACGAGTATAAGTGCCTCCATTACGTCGGTACAAAACTCACTACCGTTATCAGAACATAGTACTCGGGGAAACCGAAGTCATTAAAGACGTGATAGCATAATTCTGCCACTGTTTGTGGACGTTTGTTCGGTATTGCATAAAGCAAGTTATAGCCCGAAGCCACACATAAGAAATGACAGATATATACATCGCCAGTATGCTTGGATCGCGGGAGTTTAACCAAATCGACTATGACTCGGCGCATCGGTTGGTCTTCTGTCACACTTTTTAGGGGTGCCCAACCGTATCGCTTGATCTGGTTCTTTTCACAATCAGTACAGCGTCGGTATACTTCACGTATGGTTTCTTTCAGCGCCGGGTGATCAAGCCCTGCACGAATAGCCATTTTATAAGTATGCTCATATGCTCGATGCGTTAAATTATGTATAATTTTAACTCTACTTTCGAGCTCCTCTAAGTCAGTCAGATTCTGCGTAACGCTGGCTGGATGAACCATAGTCCTGTTGGAAAGGGCAACCTCAGTATCAGGAGGGGTAGAGTCCTGAGATACATAATTGACAACATTGGATTGTTGAAGTATCTTCTTCAGTTGTTTCGCCACTCCTGGCTGTTCTTTAAGCAGCGCTTTAAGTAGTTGAGTGCGAGCTTCAGGTTCTCTTAGAGTTTTGAGTCTTTGATCCATGGCCTTAGCTAGTTCCATGTTTTTTACGATCTAATGCCGTTTCAATCGGCATTACCTCTCGACTGCAATCTTGTTGGGTGCATGTGTTGTACGAGTCTTGAGCTTTTGTTCAAACTCTTTAGACTCCTCTAGTTTAGCTAAGAATTCGGTTGAGGGTTTCCACCCTAGTGGTACCTGCAGGACCGATGCGACAAACGATGGTGTGTTTCCAAGGCGTCTTCTTAATAGAATAGGATCCCTGATACAAGAACGTGTCGGTTTCACGGTCGACATAAATAGGTTCGTCTTGAATCATATTAATTAAATCACGTATCCATGGGTCGGAGTTACGTAAGGGACAACACAGCGTAATGGTAGATTTAGTAATATTAACATAATTTAACAACTGTGCGATAAGTTGACAAGGTGGGTTAGCCCACGCATTATGCTTTGATAAGTCAAGCTGAAATGCATCACCTTTAGGATGAGTCAACGACCTATATTCAGAAACCTGTTTGTTATGTTCTGCGGCAAA